>VUQR01035532.1:2603-13263 GCA_015108515.1 Hemichromis elongatus
TCCCAGGCAGGGGGGGGGGGGGGGGGGGGGGGGGGGGGTTTGTTCCTCCCTGTCTGTTAATGTTGCTTCGGGGCTCGACTCGCATTCATTTATAAGGCCTCACGCGTTGTATGCTTGCTTCGCTTCATGTCGTACAACTAATACCACACGCTTTCTGTGCCAGCAGCTGAAACGTTAAACATCGCTGCGACTTGCTTGTATGATACAACAACTCCCACTTCACTTCGTTTTGCATATTTCTCTTATGTAAGTGCATTAGAAGTGTTGGTTTGCATATTTAAATAACACGAATTATCAAACCTACCACAGTGACCATACGATGACCACGGTCTCTTACTGTCGATGTCGCAAATATTATCAGAAATGAAGCAGAGGAAAACTATTTTTAACTCTAAAGGCTGTGAATCAGTGGTGCCCACACACAGCTAAGCTGACAGATTAGTTGGATGTGATTGGACATAAAACAATGAATGGAAATCCGAGAGAGCAATGAAGCCGGTGGACATGCACAGTATCTGCAGCAGCCGTCTCTGCTCAGTAGATGGTGCCGTCTCTCCTGCGAATAAACCCAGAGGTCCAAGTGATCTCTGATGTTCCTGATTCTTTGGCTCATGTCTAGAAGATGAGCGTTGTATCAAAATGTAGATAAAACTTGTTTTGATCAGCCGCTATGACCCTTAAAATGCACTTTTTTGACATTCTACTCTTTCAGTTAGTAGTAGTAGACTCTTCAGTCTCCTGCCTTCTGGGAGGCGCTACAGGAGTCTCCGGACTCGGACCACCAGGTACCAGAACAGCTTCTTCCCTACACCTGTCAGACTCCTGAACTCTGCCTCCTGACATCTGACCCACATTAACTCATGGACACCCATAACTGAACACTCACACAACGGACAAAAACAACAAATGGACAACTTTACCCTCATACACACAATAATAATATGGACTGAACCACTATTCACAGCACTAGCACTTTAAATAACCTCTGCAGGAATTATGCACATATTTCACCACTGTAAATGCTTTATAGACTATCATTCTGTACAATAAGACAATTATAATTTTACAACTGTTTATAACTTTCATATTTCATATTCTGTATAGTTTTTTTTCATATTTATATTCCTGTTCATAGCCTGTACACTCACTACAGACTACGCTACAACTAAGTATGTACTTAGTTATAGCGTATTCAGAACATACCTCATATCATGTACATTGTAACTACCCACAATAGACCCATTTTTGTATATATTGTATATTATTGTTAATATATATTTGTAATATCTATACTATGGCTGAAGCACTCCTGGATGGATGCAAAATGCCTGTACTTGTGACATATGCAATGACAATAAAGTTTAATTCTAATTCTAGTACAAAGAGGGAAGGAGATGGAGCTGCCAGGCAGGGGGAAAAGAGGAAGACCAAAGAGAAGCTTCATGGATGTCGTGAAGGAGGACATGCAGACGGTTGGCGTGCCAGGATAGGGATGGGGACAGGCGACCCGCTGTGGCGAGCCCTAAAAGCAGCAGCAGAAAGAAGATTTAATTTCACCGTTTACTCTGTTTCATCATTTGAGATGTGTATTTTCATACAGCTTTTTTCAGTTGCTACGAAACACTTTTGCAGTCTTCTCGAAGCTTTAAACACAAAACCCTGTTTTCAAACTACTTAAACCTCTTGTGAGGCAAAAGCTCATAGCTCAGATCACAGACACGACCATAAAAATATAAACACCATTCAGTGTTCGTGACACACTGCATAAAAAAAAAAAAAATTAAAAACAGCGTTCATGACATGTAACTCAAGTCTTTCCAATTTTACGTTGTTTTATGATTCTACAAAAACGAGAAAGTACGAAATAAAAGCAGAAACGAGAGCTCCCCTGCCACCTCCCTCCTCCTCCAGTCTCAGCTAACATCACAGTACAGCAGAGGTTCAAGATCACGCTGGCTTATTTTATGTTTAGCCATCTCAAAATTCTTTTATTCGTCATGCTGTAATTTACATATGAAAGCAGATGAATCATCCAACATAACTATATGTTCTACAAGTATGAATCAAGTACACACAAGGTTGCATGAAGGAAATGTGGAGCCGGTAAAACCTTAGTATACGACAAAGAAGTCTGATGGTGTATTATTTTCTTTGGAAGCACCGGTGTTGGGTCCTTTCCTGTTTCTAGTTTGCATTTTTTGTCGAATTGCAAGTTAATGACATTTTCAAGGAGCAAATCAGATCTGGACTCAAATGCAGGACATCAGAATCAACATTTAACAGGCTTTTTGAAGACAGAGTCATCTTGAGAGGTTTTTCCTCCACAGCTTTTTTTTTTTTTCCTCGCAAAGGGTTTCACCACACAGGCTGGCAGTGATGAGGAAACGTCCACAGCAGAGCCGCTCACACGGGAGTTACCAAAGCGCGCAGGACCTGAACGACACATCAACCTGCCATCAACAGAGGTGACTCTTCAGCCTTAAAGAGCAGGTAGGTAATCAGTGGATTTCAGACAGGTGGATGATTATGGATGATACGAAACCGCTTCCAGGTGCGTAGCCAGAGTAAACATGGGAAGAGGCGCCATCTCTGAAACACACGAGCAGGTTAAGGGTGAAAACTCACACAGACGGAGGAGAGAGGCAGATCGGCACAGGAGGACAAGAGGACTGTGATACTGTGACGGCCAAACCCATGGCCACACTCTAAAAGTCAGTAACGCTTATGTATTCTTTATTTCCTCATTTAAAATAACTCTTTAGTTTGCAGTATTATTGATTGGTTTGGATGCATTGGTTCTATTTGTAAGCTACTTATGTATGCACACCATTTATTTTGTTTGATTTTGATTAACATTTGTTTCTTTTACTTCTTACCTGCCATCATCCCTGGGAGTTGCCTGACAAATTGTGGTGGCTAGAGTTTGAAACCATTAAATACGGAGAGGGTTAACTGGACCGCACCACCTCTTCCTGCTGAAGGAGGAAAATGTGTACTTTAAAAAAGAGATTTTGTATTTGACTGAATATTTGAGTTTAGTAGTTTTGATTTTCTTCTTTTGTGTTTAGTTTGTTAACAAATCAGACTGTACTGCATTGTTGTTTATCATTGTGTTTTGTTTAGTGTACCCCTTCGTGTGTCGTCATGGTCTGATCAGCCTTTATATATACCCTGTGTGTCATTTCATGTGTAGGTCCAGGGGCGCTGTAAAGGGGTGGAAGGTTAGGACGATTCTAAGGGCCCAGGCTGAGGAAGGGCCCAGAAGACCAGATCCCTTTTTTTTCTTATTTCTTTTGTCTTTTTAATATATACGTTAAAGGTGCTAGGGCCCCTCCTACACATAGTGTATTTTGTCTATGTTGACCAAATATTAAATAATATTTAACAAATAATGTATTATAATAATGTACTGTTTATGACACACCCCACCCTTTTGCAATGGTTCGTTCGCTAGCATAGCGTCTCTTGCTATGATGCAGCTCAGATAGTGACAAACGCAGGCATGTTGCATCATACAGGGTATGTTTGCTGGGTTGAATTTTATATGTGAAAAATGTAGAGGGCCCAGAAATTTTGATTTCCATAGGGCCCAGAATTTCTGGCGGCACCCCTGTGTAGGTCAGTTATGCTTCAGCAGTCATTTGGTTTTTTAAGTTTGCAGTTTTTGCTTGAGTTTAGTTTGTTGCTTTGACCTCTTTTATGAGCTCATATGTATTACTTTGTAAATATAATTTTGGGGTTAAATAAAAGAAAACCCTATTTTTCTAATAATTCCTGTGACGACTCCTGCTTTTTCAACTCGGTCCATCATAGACACACGTGGGGTTATATGGGGGAAATACTGCTCTCTTTGCATTTCAAGCCACAAACTTCGAGATGCGTTGTTTTATATGCTGAAGCCCTATCAGATCAGCTGATGCTGGAGAGACACAGAGACATCCATCAGATCAGAGTGAGCTTTACATCCAAACATCTACAAAGACCTGAGATGTCTACACAAAGTCAACAAACTAAGAACCTATATTACTCAAGGACACTAACATCTCTCAGTGTTTCAAACACACACTCAAAATCAAAGTTTCTTTGCCCTCATAAACATGAAGCAAAAATAGTAAATACATCAAAGGCAAAGGTTTATGCATTCAAATAAGTAATCATTACATAAAATACGTTTGGCAGAAATTTAATTTGACCCGATTCCATTAAATGTAATGTTTTGCATTTTAATTATGCAAAAAAAAATGACTTATAGTCATATTTTTTTTTGGATTATGGCTCTTTTGGGATTTTAAGATCTAATAAATAGTTTTGATTGAGTGGCCATTCTCACCTTTTTTTGGTATAGCATGTAATAAATCCTGAGTAGTGTTATTGTTTTGGCCGGCTGTGTGTGTTACTGAGGAAAGATAAAACAGTTGAAAAAGGGTTAAAATTTCAGAAAAGCGTCGTCTATCAAACATGAAAAACTGTAAATTACATGCAGCCTTCGTCAGTTCCTTCATGAAATTCCCTTTTATTTATATAAAAATGTTTTAGTGAGTGAACGTGGGCTCAGACTTACACAGAAAGATTGACATGGGGTCCGCAGTTTGTGTCTAATGAGATAAAAAGCACTTAAAGTTTTGTCAGACGAGGTGTTGATTCACTACATTAGCTTAAACCGCTGAGAATCTGGTTCACAGAAAGTGAGTTGGTGTTTTTGCAGTTAACAAAAAAGCTGGAATACTCGTGCGCCTTCTTCCCATGTAGGTCCAGGGTAATAACTTGACAGCGACCCCTCTCTGGCTAATCTGCCGCAGACCTGCAGCCCAGCAGCAGACCCGAGCAGCTGGTACTGGACGCTCTCTTCTCGTGACTCTCGCAGATAATGAGTCCTCATTACCGAGCTACGAGGACAATCTGCCGCCAGGAATATACTAAAGGACCTGCTGCGGTTCGGCTACGCATCAGACAGCATGTGATCCTCTACACCCGCAGACCTGCACTAAGTCAACTTCACTGACATCTGTTTAAATTGCTCTGGATCAATTGTGAGAGAGTGACGCTCTTTAAATCCCCCCCTTAGTACACACTAATAGCTCATTTTGCATTTCACTCTGGATTAGGGCAGGCCTGTCAAACTCACTTTATTTGGTGGGCCACAAACAGCCCAATTAAAGCCCCAAACAACTGCTTAATAACCCAGCTGTCTTTAAATTTAAAAGAGAACAAGCAAACAGTCGCATTTAATGAACAGTAGATGATGCAGATGATGAACAGTAAAGAGAACGTTTTCCCAGGGCTCTCTGCAGTCCTGTGAAACACTAACTCTACTCCTGCTGCTTCCATAGGAATTAGGAGGGTCAGTCGCAGGGGCGTCTCCAGAAATCTTTCAGAGGGGCGGTACACCAACAACAGGAAATCAAGAGGGACATACAAAGCGACACAATACGAGTTAATGACAAGCTCGTTATAGGGTGTCTTACTCTCTCATGTGCTCGCATTTATTAAAATTATTACCAACAGCTAATCAAATGCACTTGCTTAATTGAGCGTTAGTAAGTGTGAGCATCTATTTAAAAGCAGGCTGTGACCTCTGAATGGGAGCATTCAGGTGTGTTAACACAAAGCCACAATCTTGCCAGAAGAAAATTCAGCCCAAGAGCCACATCTCACACTCTACAGACCTCAGTCAGCATGTTAAAAGCCTCTTCTGTCTATAAAGCATACGGCAGCACAGCGTATGCATGCAAAGCCACATCTGAGCGAACCACAAGACTTCTGGTCTTCTGTCCTTTGCACAGACGAGACCAAACACGTCACGCCGCCTGTAAAGCATGGGGGTGGAGGGGTGGTTATTTGGGCTGTTTTTCACACCGTCTGAAAGCGTGAACTTTCTCCTTTAGATGTAGATGCAAGTCTGAGGCTTGCCCTGTCGAGGTGGCTCTTCTATGTTGCGCCATGCATTTAAAACGTAGCCGTCTGGTTTCTCCAGTCAACATTGAGGTCTTAGCACTGCGCAGCATACACCGTGTCGTTTAGCTTGTGTTTGGGAGTTTTGTCCTTGGGATGAACCAGTTTTTGTCTGAGGGTGTGGCTCAGACTGAAGTGCACTGAGATGTTGTTCTTGGAGAACATTGTCTTGAGTTTCTCTGACAAACCTGCTACGTATGTAAAGACTATGCTGTTATGTCTGTCATTCTGTTTTCCCGTTGCTTCTTTCCTGTGACTTCAAACAACTTCAAGAAGTCCAGTCACCTTCTTTAAAGCTCCTAAGACCACCAATACTACTACAGAAGTACTACAAGGATCTAGAAAAAAGAAAAAAGAGGGAAGGGCTATGAAATATTCCAAATGTTTTTTTTTAATTTTTAGCACAAGTGTATATTTGTCTGTTTCTACTCAGGCTTATATGCAATCCTGCTCACTTATTTTCTTATCATTTTCTTATTTAACTGTATTTGTCATATAAGTCATTGATATTAAATATTGATTTTACAGAGGGGAGGTGAGAATGAGAGTTTGGTTTCATTTTTTCTGTTAATATTTGGATATTTTTCTTGCATTATCATGTTTTTATGAGAAAACAGAAGAAAATGAGCACATTAGCTTAATTTATAGTTTGTTATGCTTCTTCCCTCTAATACAAAGATTTGATTTCTAACTCAGAGTGTAAAGTGAATAATTTAATGAGAAGTGTTTCTGGTCACATGTGTCCCACCCTGTTTTACATGTAGGAGGTCCAGAAGCTTCACTGTGACCTGCTGGTGAAAGCGAATGCAGTCCCAGCAGGAGGCCAGCTACAATGCATGATAATTAGCCTTCTGTTGTGATCTGGTTTCTGTCTTGGGCTCCCTGGACTGTGACCTCTGACCTCAGACTACAATCGCTCTCTGCTGGAGGCCAAACAGCCTGTCAGTCTGCCTCCTTTCAATACCGCCTGTCCCCCCCCCCGATGGGAGCAGCAGCCAAAGAGCACTTCCAAACACTGCAGGGGAGAGGGACTGAAACAAATGATGGAATGATTAACAGAAACGAGACGAAAGAAGACTGTGAAACTGATATAAAAAAGTAAGACGTGATGCGAGCACCTGCTGACAGAGCTGTGGTGCTGCAGTAACTGATGGGTGACACAGATGCCGCTTAAATTACAGTCAGTGAGAAATGTAACCGAGGGTCGTTTTTAATGGAAAAAAGTGCCACAATTTCATAGTTAGCACAAAGGCTCAGACTCCTCTGTTCACGATACCCACAGCACTGCAGCGGAGTAGCATCGCAACTGAGGTGACTGTGGTGTTTTCTCTCAACGCTGCAAACAAGTACGAGAAAGAAACTGTGTTAGATTAATTAATAATGCCCCTGTTTAAATTTTAATATGTAAAAATATATATTTTTAATATTATTCAGGGTTTACTTTAGTCAAAGCCAGTCTAGATGGTGTATCCCTTTTTTTTTTCTTAACCTAACAAAGCCAACAGGCTGTTGTCCACCAAAAGGCAAATCTCACCACTCGTACAATAAACATTTCAGCCTGCTGTGTTAACCCACCGACCAACATCTGGGAAGCAGATGATAAACAAAAGAAAAACAAAACACACATCTGAATTGATGTAAATTACACAGTTCAGGGAAACACAAAATTACAAAGCCTGTAAATTAAAGACATTTTTTTCCTTATTCCAGTTCCTTTCACAGTGGGACTTTCCCTGAGCGCCACTTTCCAAAGTGATCAGTCCAGTCTTAAAATGTGTGTTTACGTTTTTATGTAAACAATCTTCAGGGAAACATTTATTTATAAAGCCATTCAGGTTTTACCTTCATCCCAGCCAGTTCTGCTGGGAGCTCGGCCAACCAGGAGCGTTTTCAGGAAAATCAAAGCCGCAGTTCTGAGTTCAGACAGCAGAGGGAGCCAAAGTTTTAGTAAAGAAACCAGGAGCGAAACACACTGGGAGAGGCAGTTTTTAATGGTTGGAAAATGATACCTACACAAACAGGTGAGAGAAAACAGCTCTTTAGGCTATATGTTTCTTTTGGTGACTTCATACTTAGACATAAAGATGCTTTGTGAGAAAACCTTTGGCTTAAAGCCCAGAAAAGTGGAAACAAAGATTTCACGTCACTTTAATATGTCTGGTTATTAGATCTACTTCGTATTTAATATTCAATTACAAAAAAAAAAAAAAAAAAAAAAAAAAAAAAAAATAGTGATAAAACTAGAATAACTTTGTCTGGATGCTTTTTCGCACACTTTACTCCTGCATCAAACCGGAAACTGTCAAACTAGGAGCTACGTTTTAGCTTTGATTACAGTCAACCCAATATTTATAGTTTTTCATAAGAAAAAAAAGGCAATTTAAGGGACTCAAATAAACTATATGATATTTTCTAACTTTGCACTGGGCAAAGAAATATACAGCCTTAACTTTGGCATTGTATTTTTAAAAAAAACTGCATTGTTATCAACATCTTTCTGTTTAAATCCAACTAACTAAAGCCTGAATGTGACCTGAAAGTAAGCAAGCCAATTCTGACCTTTTACTTGAACCCACACTGCTGCTGCAGAGCAAAGTGCACCCAAAATTTGTGAGGTGGCGCGAACGTTTCTCTGATTCAAATCACGAGACGGTGCAGCAGAAAGATAAGCCCACACCGGGCTATGAGAGAGATTTGCCAGTCGGGTGAGTAATTAGAACTTCCATGTCGGCAGAAGTAAAAACATGAGGTGGGCGGATCACCGAGGTGTCATTTGGGACACGATTAGCATCATAATTATTAAAACTCTCAGGGCAGCCATGACTAATGCTGGCCAATATTCATTGCTGCTGCACTCATACTGAAATTTAATGGAAAAAAAACATAAATGAAAAGCAATAAACAGGATGTTTGACTCATTCCTGTTATTGCACTGACGCCCTGGTTTCACCAGAATCCTAATTTCACATCTTGTCTTTGTTTTAAAGACCTTTCTGCACCTGAACTCAGAATAACACTGGTTTTCATCAGCGTTGCAGGCCTACAGCGAGCAGAAGTGGGAATGTTTATCCATGGATGGCTTTCTTTCATAAAATGTGCAGAGCCTTAGACGAATACAAAGCACTCAACTTGCTGTTGACACGGGTTGAGTCACGAAGCGTTCAGGGGCTACAGGTTGCTGAAAACTAAACGATCTGACTCAGTAATAGTTTGGCTCGAGTCAGGGAGTAAAAGCTGGGAAGCGGCTTCAAATTCTGTTTTAATGGCCAATCAGGTTGTCGCTGATGTTTATATTCGTTACGTTCGTTAATTGTCTATAAAATGTTTAATTACCTGACTAGGAAGACGAATCAGACATTTTCTGGTATTCCAGCTGTTCGAGTTTAACATCTTTTCAGAACAACAGAGAAACATTTGCAGACCAGGTTTGAGCCAAGCAGAAAGCTCCAGGGGTGAAAAAAAACGAAGCCCACGTGAAGCGCCTGACTGCAGTTCCTTTAGTGGCCACTTGAGGGTCATTCCAAAAGTGAGTCAACACAAAATTTACAGATATTCCTGATAAAGCACACGTGTCCACAGAATCAGATCTGTCCTTGATCCAACACAGCTAATTTAAATGGCCAAATTACCACCTCAGCATGTCCTGAAGTACTCAACAGGCTTGATAATGAACTGATCACTTGATTCGGGTCTATTGACCAAAATCTTCAATGAGAACCTCCTTCCTTCAGCAGGAACACTGAAGATGGGCTGCGTTTGGATCTTCCGACACGACTGTGACCCAAAGCATATCAGCAAGGCAACAAAAGAGTGGCCGAAGAAGCGGCACATTAAGTGTCCTAGTCAGTCTCCACACCTCAATAGCACAGACATCTACCCCCGAGAGGTGTTATATGTTCTGCATCTGCACAACACAAACTTCATCTTTAGATAGTGAGCACGAGGCTTACCATCTGGTGATGAAATTGCAGATGACTGAGTACTAGCCAACTTCTTTTATGACTGAAGACGGTACGCTACAGAGCAAGTCCACATGTTCAGGTGGACCTTAACACTATACAAGGTTATGTGCCGCTGCAGCATGTCAGTTTTGTCAGACTCTGAATCATGCAAAGCTTCTGTAGTAGAGTTCAAAATGATGCTTATTTGGACACCAGGGAAGAAAAACCAAGCACCGTCAGGTCACCCACTTCTTAAGCCTACTCCCTGGATTAGATGCCCCTAATAAGCCAAAATAAGCTTTTTGGATATACTCTGTGAGAATCTATCACTGTAAAAGTGTATTTTTACAGAAAATAGTATATAACGGTACAACAAACTGGGTATCTATATATATTTTACGTATCTACAGTCAACATATCTTTAAAAACATTTCAGTAAATTTTTAAATTTTCCCAACTTCTGTGGCAGAAACATGAAATAAAAGACATAGAAACTGACCTTTTTTTTTAATGAACCCTGATTATTATTTAATTACAAATGAAGATGAACAGATAGCAGTGAAACAGAAGTACATGTGGATCCTCCATGACATTTAAAAAAAAAAAGAAAAAAAAAAAGTCTCCGCCTGTCCTCTGGAGTGAGCGCTCATCGCTGAGGTGGACACGAGAGGACAGACAGAGACCCGAGTGAAAACACAGGGGGACACGTTGCAAATAATAAAATGGTTAAACAGTACAATGCTCTTTGTTTTCTTACAGAGTCCTCC
>VUQR01035532.1:20953-37220 GCA_015108515.1 Hemichromis elongatus
GTATCTTTACTTAGAAAGAAGAAGAATTGACACCTAAAAACTAGTTTGTGTAAAAAAAAAAAAAAACAACAAAAAAAAACTATGCTTTGTGAGTCATACTTTGCAGTAGTTCACAGCTGTCAGAAGGTGAGCCAACAAGCCACGTTTATTTATAAATCACAGACACTTGAGCTCGAGCCCTTTCTCTTTATTTGTCGCTAAGTAAATTAAAATTATCACCGTTTTCAGTATTCTGAGCACCCAAAATCCTGCTTAAGGGGCCTGGAGTATAAATAGAGAGATAAAATGAAGATTGAGCTGACAAGCGTAGAAGAGATGAGCACACATTCACTGACATGACACCTGCTGAACCCTCAGGTCGTCGCCAAATTAACAAACAGGTAAGGATAACATCCTATTACATAAACAAGGTGCAGAGACTGCAACGCGAGGTGGTGTCAGTGAAGTGTTAGCAGGGGCGCTGGGACAGCCTGTTAGCTCCAAAACGTGCCGGATGCAGGAATTGTAGCAAGTCTCAGCACCACGTTCGCGAGCGCTCCAACAGGTGATGAACTCGGCTAGTCGCTGATTGCTGTTAACCTGTCAGCGTGGAGGTTTGCACTGTTACCTGACAGGAACAGAGCTCAAACACGGCAAGAGGAAAGAGGCTTTGGCCTTCAAAGTGGGGCTCGCTTCATTTTAAACTTGAAATGCTTTTTTCTTATCAGATTGCAAAAAAATAACATCACTTCAGTTAAGCACGGTAACGCACTCATCCCACGTGGACCTGCTGAGCTTATTGTTCGTAGTCACCCCACGACAGCTCACTTTGAGCCAGGAACAACCCTGTGATCGAACTAAAAGCCACATTAACCTGATGTGAACGTGTACGTACCAGAGCCCATGTCGATGAAGGGGTAATTGACCAGCACTAGCTTGTTGAAGTTGAACTTGTAGGTGAACCTTTTCCCTTTGGTCTTGTGTAGGATCCTCTTGTTGTAGTAGTATCTGAAGAGAGAATGACAGAGACGATGTTACGTTACGTTGGAGAATGGTAACATATCTTAAGCAACATGTAGTAAAACTTTGATAGTGGACGCTTTTGTTGTAGTCTCACATTTAAAAGAGTGCAAAACCACGGATAGGCACAGCGCTGAGATAAAACACCAGCGATAACTCAGCCGTCAGCCAGCATGTTTGCCTGTATATCAGAAAGATTAAGTCTACAGGCCCTTTGTGGACATTAAGACCAAATCAAAGCTCAGCTGTATTCAAAAAGTTGTGCACTGTGGTGTAAAATGGGTGGAAACGGGGATTTTTCAGCTCTTAAAACAAAAAACTACAGGAACATAAAACACAAACAACAGCTGCATTCAACCTCCGGGTCACAAACAGGCTTTCAACTTACCAAGACCTTCATATTTAATGCTGGTTTTTGTGTTTAATGATACAGAGTTGGCGTTTTTGGCCACGTTAAACCAAACCGACGAACAATAAGCTCAAAGTGCGGCTGTTCAGAGCGCTCCCTGCGTCGTAGCTTTACATTACTCAGTGTACAGGGCACAATTAAACAAGCTGTTCCCAGTTAAATTCCAGCTCTCTCTGGGATTACTTAAGGAAGCGAGACAGCCGTTCAGACTCCGTCTTACCCAGGCGGCTCCATTAGTAAAGCTGGATTAGTCATCGTCAATACGCACGGCGATGCAGAGGAGTGAAAAGCGAGCGCTGAAAGACGATAAAATGGCTCCCTGTGACTCACCGATAGCCTCGGGAACAGACTACATTCATATTTCTTTACAAAAAAAAACTTGGGCATCGGTGTCTCTCATTCAGCTGTGAGCGGCCACTTCAATGTGAAAAAACTAAGACATCGTTCATCATTATCGGCAGCATCATGTGCAGATGAGCTCAGTGGTTACATATAAAGAGAGAAATATGGATTTCTCTGAATACAGAGCTAAAAATAAGCCTCTTAGTGTTAATAAATTATATTGAGCTGCTCTCCAGTGGCGGAGGTGGCGGAATATAAAACGCTTTTTGTATTTTGGCTTGTGTAACCGCCTCTAATGTGGCCATTGATCCATACATTACCATTCATCTAGAAAGATCAATAGTTTATTTGTGGACAAATAACATGTACACATAACACAAGAGCCAAACACGTGCAGCTGAAACAGCAGTAATACATTTATATTAAAAGTGGAGTGATGTAACCGCAAAAGTGAAATATTCCTCCAATCAATGAGTCACGCTGCAAGCGACAGAAAAACAATAATCACGGATGTAATATTAGTGGTAATAATGAAGCTGCTACTGTGTGAGCATTAGTCAGTGGAGTCTGGAACAAGTGAGAACAACCGTGAGTGAAACAGGAGCTCGCCCAGCCCCTCGGCGACTCAATGAGTGGAGGGCCTCTCCTGACAGCCGACTGCTACACACGCCCACGCAGATGTAACGCAGACGCACACACACGCACGCACGCACAGCACTACAGGCAGATATACAACAGGCACAAAGGCTAAAACATACGACGCAGGCAGAAAACAGGCAAGCCAACAACAAAAACTACTGACATGCACAGCAAATTAGAGGGAACACAGAGATACAGTAGAAAAACAGAGGACGCCACCAAAAAAAAAAGAAAAAAAAAGTGTGACATGTCAGTTTAGGTTTCCTGGCACAATCCCACTGGGTTTCTGTAAGGAAAGGGCACTCAGTGTAAAAATCTATAGAGAAATCATGTGAATTATTTCTGCCAGTTTACTCTGACGGATCTGCCAAACGACGGCTCATTTTCACGCAGCTTTACCGTCCTTTATGCTTTCCTTGTCTGCAACATCACATCAGAGTAACTTAACAATAAAAAGGGTGGTATACTTTAAAAAAATAAGAAGAAATACTTTAGGTAGTACTTTGGGTGCATACGCCTCCGGCTGAAATCACAAATATCACACATTTCAGATGTTGCATGCCTAATGTGTATTAACAGAGATTCTCCTGGCTCAAAAACAAACAAACAAGGCCTTTCAGGGCGTGACTACCTTTCTTCTAGTTATTGTTGGCCATTTAATAAATCACAATACATTTTAAACCTCTCTGTAAATTATACCTTGCATTAAGAAAACATAAATTTGGGTGGACGCCTAAATCTTTTGTGCAAAGCAAGCCTTTTATTTCCTTCCTCCTTCTGTAAAGTAGCGGATTTGAAATATGAAGTCTTGCTTAATCAAATGCCATGTACGGCTATTTGCTTCGACACTTCAGAACTATGAAGAGGTGAAAAATTAACGGGAGTGTGCAGGCAAAACCCAGTGCAAACAAAAAAGGTTGAACAACTCATAACAAATCAGTATATACACGACACACACGCACTCGGCATTGAATGGCAGGATCTGCGTGTGGGTGTTAATAATATCAGCGCCGTGTGTGCCGTGAAAGCTGGTGGACATAATGTTCGCTGACATGACAAATGGAAGGCACTTTGAACAAATCGGGGGAAAGGGCAGGCACATATGTGTGAAAGAAACACGCATACACAATCTCAAACAGCACTGAGCCAATACGGGGCAGCCAGTCTCACATCGTGGGGCCCTGGTTCTCTCGAGGCCTCGTGCTCTTTGAACTTCCTTCAAACAAACTAGAAAGGACTTTGGACCGTGCAGACCCGACTTCTGTGCGCCGAATGCACATGCAGATATGAAGGAGCCCCAAAACACATAAACCCGAAAACACGCACCGTATGAAGAAACGTTCACGTGCGTACCGGCGCGTGTTCGCTTCAAAAGGCGGCGAGAAGCATCAATCAAAGATGAAGGGGACTTTCTTCTGACGATGTCAGAATTAATTAACAGCTCGTTGTTAAAAAGGTTTAGAAAACCACAGCAAAGGCATTCACAGTGGAGCCTGGCTCCAGCTGCTCCTTGATGTAAAACACTGAGAGCAGGGAGAAAGTAACTGCTGAGATATCAAACTCACTGTTAATATACTGTTAATTCTCTGTGGGCTTAGTTCCTTCGTGGGGATAAGAGCCCTGCAATGCCCACACTCACATTTGGTCTGTTTTTGTGTATTAGCAACAAGTTTAATAAGTTTCAGTTGACAGAGGAGATCAAAGGGGCTCCCAGTTTATCACCTAGTGGTTTAAGACTGAACTTAAAGGACAAAGCTGCCAAATATTTCCTGATGTGTTGTCACTTCAGATGCCGCTGCCCCCCCCATGCTCAAAATAGGTCTTTGCAGGGGGTAACAGCACACATGGGCACCATCGGCCTGCACAGAGTCAAGGCAATGAGTCTGTGCTGCTTTACTTAGCAGTTGTTAGTGCATTCTGTTATTTTGGGTCATTTGGCAAACAAAAACATGTTTTATGAGTAAATGAAGCCAAACTTTAAAAAAGAATATATAGGTCCTAATTACAGTTTGGTGACTTGACTTTGGCGCAACAACAATTGTACCAATAATTGCTAGCACTGATTGTCTTTTAAACATGTTACGCCCGAAATGTTTCTAAGGTGGGGATTAAAATCGAGACTTTATGATATACAGTGACTTCTTGTGTCCCAGCCTTATTAATTTTTGGTTCCTTAATGCCTGGCTCAGCGGCCTCATCATTGAACTTCATTTCAAGATAGGACATTGTCTTAAAGCTGGGGATGCCAACTCTTCAGGAAATTGCAATAACATGACACTGAGCTCACGGAGGCTGCAGAGCAGTAAGGACTACTGCTGCTGACTGCAGCCCATGACGGAGCCTTTGGACTTCAACTACAGTACAAGAGACTCAGTGTAGCGCATGCTCAGTCTGTGAGATTGCATCTCTGGCAGGTTTATTTTTTGTAGAGCTTCACATCACATGTGGACATTTAAGAAGCATAACATTTTGTCTGCTCTAACTCTTTTATTTTTAAAAAAATGTTCCTGGGTGCGACTTCCTGTACTCTTGATATGCGCATCTTTTGTTTCGGAAGCTATTGAGCGACACGAAGAGGATTTCTTCTTCTGAAATACAAGCATTATCCGGGAAGGGTGCAATTAGCTGAATCGGAGCTCGAAAGAATCGATGCTGTGCTTGTTGTTTGTCGCGCTTAATGCATTCGACAAAAGGTGGTCCACAAAAATCAAAAATTAAAAAAAAAAGATTAGAGATGCATGCACGCGCGTAAGTAGGCACATGTGTGCAAGCCACCCCGCCGACTTCTGTTGCACTGTTTATCTTTATTGTTGGGTATACTGACAGCCAATCGATGCTGCAAAATAAATACTTAAACCTAATTTAAAAATCATCCTCATCACATTCTGATCAACAAACTGGTGTTGATATCTGAAATCAAGCTTGGAAAGGGTCGCTTTAAATATGCAGGCATATGAGGTTATGTTGGAAAAAATAAAGTTTAAGCAACAAACAACACAGATGGGCTGGAGGAGGGCTGACATATAACAAGGTGTTAAGTGTTTGTGTGTGCGTGTTTGTAGGAGCTCGCGTGTGTGTGTGTGTGTGTGTGTATGTGTGGTGACGAGGCAGCATAACTAGTCATCACCATAGCAAACTATATCCCACACCAACCTACAACACAGGAGGCGACACCAGTGACTGGATGTGTGTTTGTTCACAAGAACAGACTGGAAGCTAAATAAAAATTTGCAGCATCCCACATGTGCTCTGCAGAGGGTGAAGGTGTATGTTTCTAAATCGGCTGACACCCTGGAGTTTCAGCATGCCGCGCAAATGCACAAATCACGACTACACACCAGTTGTTTTTTTTTCCCTTTTCTTTAACCTCGCAAACTTTTGTAAATCAAACAAAACCGACATTAAAGTTACGAAAAAGGCAGGAAAACTAAAAGAAAGGAACTCAAACTAGGCAAGAAATGTAGCGAAATGTCTTTAAGATTAATTATTATTTAAAAATAAACAGAAACCTGAAAAATGTGAAAGAGAAAAGCTTTCCCCCTCCCCATAGTTTAGAGTCTGTCTGGCGTCTCTCAGTGTAAAATAGAGCACAGTTCATGGCAAAGTATGACGAAAGCTATTTTTCAGCTCCAATTTTTCAAATATCATTCAAGTTGGTTTTCAACACCCACGAGTGCAAATGAACAGAAAACAAAAAAGAGACTCAGCATCATTTAAAAATAAATCATATTCCAATATGTTGTGTGTGAATGGACTATCCTTAACCCTGTGGTTTGATGTACTTTACTACCCTCAAAGAGGATCCATTTAAAAAAAAAATCAATCCAACACACTTTACTGGGTCCATCTGAGGTTCAAAACAACACGATTCAAGCTGCTGTGTTGTGGATATCTTTTATAAATGACTAATTATATGGCTTAGCATTAGTATCAGCTAATACCTTTTATACTGGAGAAGAGAGCAAGGAAAAGCTAGCTGCTTTTTATTGGTGTTAACAGATCACCAAATACGAGCCAGTCCTGTTGAGCATTGGGTTAAACTCAGGTGAGACTAGGCTCAGCTTTGGTGATTCAAGCTTCAACGGCAGTAAAGAAAAGTGACTAGACCTAAGCTTACTTTTTAGTTTGGCTACAGGTTGGTTACTTGGGATGTTAGTGGTGACAAACTGAATAATTTAGAGAAAACACAAAGACTTTAAGTAAACAGAAATCAACAGTAACCGAATGTGCTGCAAAGCTCCACTGGAGTGCTTACACCCCCAGTTTACTAGCACAGTCTAAATCTGGGGCGGGATTTTAACCTGGACCCAGGTCAGACTGACCGCTTTTTCCTTTAAAATATATATATATCTATATCTATCTGCGTCATCTCACAGCATGACTATTATGTAATTTCTTCTTCGTCTTCTTCTGTTTTACTAGCAGTTGACAACCGGTTTAATTAGAGCAGGTAGTTGTACTGCCCTCTAGTGGAAGAGAATGTAATTATTCTGCCCGTTACTCCCGCCAATCGCTTAGAGTACTGATCAGGTGGAATCAGATAATCTTCCAAGTCACATTTGATCATTTCTTACAGCACAGCAGTTAGGAAAAACGGATCTAAAGCTCATCGTCTACATTAAAGTAGTGCGGATATGAACTTCTTTGCTGAATTGATAACATCTTAGAAACTACAGGTAACTGTGCTTATGACTTACTAAAATAATAAGCCAAAACCGTTTAATCCCTGGTGCCAAATACCAAGCACATCAAACTCTAAATGTTCAATTTCACTCTTTAAGACCTTTTTAGTAACACTTTTAATTAAATTAAGGACAAAACTAAACACTTTCCAAATGGGGGAAAAAGGTCACTTCAAATAAAATATGTGGTTCACCATTTCCTGGAACCACTTAAATCATCAGGAGTTACAATTATCCTCAAGCCATTTGTCGTTAAAATTGCATCTTTCATTTCTGTAAACTAATGATCGGACTGGCTGGTGAAAGCCTTCTTCATCATCAGCTTCAGGGGTTTCTGTTCGAGTGTTTGCCAGCGTGGCGGCCAAAGACTTCTGCACTTCTTTTTAAAAACATAGTAAACAAACAAAAACAATCAAACCAGTTTAAGTCTTATTGCCAACTATACTTACATGTTTACAGATGCACCCACCCGAAAGGGTCAAAGTACAAAGATGAAAGCTGTTTTAATACCAGGTGTTTAAATATCCTTTCACCTTTTCTGCTTATAACCAACTATGTAAAGTACTCATTGACTATAGGTGAACAAGGTTAACCATGATTGGGTGCAGTCATGCTGGTGAGCAGGACTCTGGCTCTGAGTCTGGCCTGTTCCTGATCTAAGTGTGAGAGTGTGAAAACAACACATTTCAAAATGAATTTAATGAATGGTCAAAGTCTTGCTGAATATGTGTTTTCAAATGTAAATCGAACCATGTTTGAGAAGCTGACGTCTGTCAGACCCGTGTTAAAACCATCCTTCCACCCCTTCCTTCCCTCTGTAGTCCCACCTGAGTGCTCGGCTGAGCTTGTCGTAGTTCATCTGCGGTTTACACTTCCTCGCCCCCCACAGGCGGGCCACCTCGTCTGGGTCCTTGATGACAAACTCTCCGTAGTCTCCCTGCCAGGCGATGACATCATGGTACTCCTCTTTCCGGAGCAGCTCCAGAATGAAGTGCCACAGCTGGATCTGCCTGGAGCCCGGGCTCGACTCTGGCTTGTAGGCCCACTCTGGGAAGGCAAACCCTGGGGTGAAAGAGAGAGGAGTTCAGATGGATGATCGTGACAAGGAAAAGTCTTGTGTTTGAGTCATGTTATTGGTGATCTGCATGCGATTAACTATGATCCCTCTGAAGCCTTTAATTGTCGACTGGACTGGACTGCGGCCATTTTGTTGCCAGGGTCAACATCATAACAGCTGTAAACTGCTTTTGTTTAAAGCTAATACCGCTCAGGATTTTAAACTATGAGCATAACAGGTGACAAAGGAACTGTGCTAATCTAGGAGAGCAGAATATTTGAGAAAGGATACAAGGCATAAGATTGATGGGTGCAAAAAAAACTTTAAGAAATCCATAAACATCTCCTTGCAAGGCTTTGGTGCCTCAGCGAAAGCTGGTGATGAGCACTTTTAGTTAAATCTGTTCCCACAGATTGCAGTCATATCAAATCTTCCCCTGCTATCAGCATCAAAGCTGGAAAATCAGCAGTGTTACAACAGATTAACAGGCCTTGAAATATGCACAGACAAAATATAAGCTGTGGTTTTTTATAACTGCTATCAGAGCACAATCTCACCAGCGCACACGCACTATTACCCCAAAGTTTAAAGTATAGGCTTTGTGTTGTAAAGCAGTGGGTGGCAGTAAAAGACTCAACACCACTTCTACAGAAGGCCAGGCTGAAAGGCTGCATAGCAAAGGGGCGCGCGCACACACAGACACACACACACACACACACACACACACACCTTATTAGGACCAGATGTGCCTTGGCAATCAGGCTGAGAAAGCTGAGGGTGGGAAACATATGGGCACAATATAACAATGTTAAATTTTGTGAGTGTGTGTGTGTTTATGTAACTGTAAAGAAACACACTATCCCA
The DNA here is from genome assembly GCA_015108515.1 of Hemichromis elongatus. Classification (NCBI taxonomy): domain Eukaryota; kingdom Metazoa; phylum Chordata; class Actinopteri; order Cichliformes; family Cichlidae; genus Hemichromis; species Hemichromis elongatus. Next base: position 29,946 of record VUQR01035532.1, read on the forward strand.
AATACCAAGGTTACAATCAGTTTCCCACACTCTACAAAGTCTGTCATATCTATACAGCAGTGACGGCGAACTGTTAACAACGATATGCTCAAGGCTGCTGGACTGTAACGCTGTGCGTGATGTGGCCTGGTGAACCAAGTTTGATTAAACTGCAAGACACTTGAACTCATAAGGTGGGCATCACCTTATGCATCACAACGCTATACAGAAAGCCGTGCTATGTATAGGAGTATGCAACCAACAAATTGGCGCAGTAAACTGGGAAATGCTTATTTCTTTTTATCCTTTATGGCCCTGTCAACATGTGAGAGGAAAGTGCTCTGGGGCAGCTCCATAAAAGCAGCCAATAACACACACACAAAAAACCACAACCACACAAAATAGGAGAAATACCAGATGAAAACCAGATAAGATGACATAAAAACAAAAAAGAGGGGCATAAGCTGTGAGAAACAATAAAAAGGTACACACCTGGTAACTAAACTCCACTGTGAAGTGTGTATGTGGACCTGGGGTCCAGATGTTGATTAAAAGCAATTACGACTTTTTCATTGTGCTTCTCTTCTTGTCTGCGCTGACTGTTTACTGGGATCGCGATCATTTAGGAAAAGGGTTTCTTTTAGACTTCTTAAAGATAACATATATAACATGCAAACTCCAGTCTCATAGGGACTTTTGTAAATTGTGGATGACGCCTCACTATTGAATGAGCTCACTGGCCCTTCGGCTGCATGAGACAAAATGATGCCATGTTGAGAATAAATCAAAGAAACTTACTGTCACAGCACTGTCTGAATAAAATGGCTGTAAATCTGATGACGGCTCAGACCTGTGGTTCTTTAACAGTGCTTCATTAAGAGCTGCAGGAAACTGCATTCATGACTTACAAGACGAGAGCTCACACTTCTAAAAGTCCAAACATTATGTCCTTCTTTATGCTATAGCTACATCACAACTGCAAACTCCTCTGAAGCTCTACGCCTTAACCCGACGTGCACCTCACCTATCAGTGAGAAAAAACAATCATTGTTTTAATACAAGGAATGAGAACCATAAAATCAATATAAAGACTACAGAATGTCAGCGAATTCCTGGAAGGAGATTGCAGAATGGACATGAGGGAATCTACAAAGAAGTGGAATAATTATGCCACAACAAGAGTAGGGACCCATGAGGGATGAAGTCAAAGCGTTTTATTCATTTTATATCAGATGGCACTGCAAAAAACAAAACAAAAAACACACCAGGACCACAGGGTAATAATGCACCAGCACAAATGCCAGCAACGACGTCGGCCACATAGGTTACGTCGTAGGCCCTGCAAAGTCTGCTTGCAGAAGTCTAAATGAGGCCCTAGACCGTAGGTTTGGCCTTCTCTAGAAGAGAGAGACCAGACTGTTGCCTTTGTATGAATGTTTTAAGAATCGAGCCAAACAGGGTGCAGACATATTATGTTTTGGGTCTGGCACCCATATATTTAGCCTGGATCTGCGCGTACTTGCTCTTTTTTTTGATGTAAACAAAACAGGAGACATCAGTTTATCAAAAAAAACGATCGTGTTCTTGATGTTTACTTTTGTAATCGGAGCAGAAAGGCGCCTTTTACAGTGTCTCTGTCAAAAGGTAATTTTTGATACAGAGCGGTTTGTATCTATTTGAGTCCTTTACTGTGATTCAGTTAAAAGTGCAACAAATGATGGAAACAAATTGTGTGTGAAAGCGTTTTGAGCATCATCCCTACCCACAAGACGCATGCGCGCGCACACACACACACAGGTAGCACATTCTCAATACACCGTGCTTTGCTTTCACATAACTGTCCATGCTGATACTGTTTGCAGTACTGCGATACATTCAAATTCAGACCCCAGTGGTGCTTGTGTTTACGGCCCACTTTGAAATTAACATGTGTTTTCTCTTATCCAGATACAGATCACATTTTATTAGCAGGTGTAAATGGAGTCAAAGTGAGTCATGGAAAAACTAACCCAGTTGGAAACCAAAGTCCACTATCAGGTGTGCAAAGTGGAGCTGGGCCTCACCATGAATACATAAGTCAGGGAAATAGTGGTGTAAGTATCAGCTGCAGAAGCAGACTGTATCAGTAATGCATAACCGACCAAAACTGGCAACAGCTAACCACAACAAAAGTCAGTGTGTAAACTAAGACCTATGGAGCATCAGTCATACAGAGAGAAAGAAAGCCACAAAAAGGCACTTGGCTGGTGTTTACAATACACAGCGTAGCCACATAACAAGAAGTCATATACACATACCACTCAACCATGGAAGCAGATCCTTTAGAGCATGAAAAACTATTCATAATATCATCACAGGACTTTAAATTCTGCAAACACTGGCATGCTGCCACACTGGTGCGAGCTACTTGTGTATCAACATCTGGCTACACACTAGTGGAGTAATGCTCAAATTTAAGAACATTTTGCTGTTCAGCACACTCCAAATTCTGTAAGAAACCTTCACAGCGCTGCTTCTTTTACTAACCCAAAAGTAATACATGCTATCACTTATTATCCCCCCCAAAACACACACACACACACACACCTCTCCCCCATCAAATTAAAGTGATATTTCATAAATGTTCCTGCATCAAGGGGCTCAATCCATAAGCTTGAATCATCACATCAGTGATGGAGGCATTTTATGAATTCAAACCGACCGACCTAACCATTTAAAAAAAATGCACATTAGTCATCTAAATTTGTATTGCAACATTTTTTTTATTTTTATTCCTGGACAGTCAGAGTAGCTCTGCATGATTCACAGTTCAAAATAATCTTCATCTTATGGTGGGGCCTCGCTGCAACCTCTCAGTTCATTGACTGAGACATTTTAGCTACACCCCCTCTGTTTTAGCAACCTTTGTATTGATTGGCTGCCCCTCTTAATGTAATTTTTCAGCAACAGGTAGATGGCACAACAGTTATACAATTCAGCAGTTTGCCTTCACTTATATCACGCAGATTTTGGAATTTAAAAAAAAGGAAAAAAAAAAGGGGAGCTTAAGATTTTGCTTAGCTGGCTTTACTTTACTTGAAACTTGGGCCCTGTTGAATACGAGTAACTGTAAGTTTGTTTATGCATGTGACAGAGACTAAATCAGAGCAAGTTTTCTGAAGTGACTTTCACTCTCCAAATCTGCAAATATGGTGGCTACAACTTCTTTAAGTATTTTCTTTATTTAAAAGTTGGCAGCTACGAAACTTCTAAAAGCAAACTTAAGGAAGAGTAAAAAATATCCTGAAAAACAGGCTCGTTCCTGGTGACTAATACACAACATGCTGCTATCTGATCTCCAATGGTGCTCGGAGAGAGAGCCAAAAGACAGACGAGCTGGCTGTGATAGTCGCTAACAGCCATTTGAAGGCAGATTACTAATGGGGTACAAGCATATGATTCATACAGCGGACAATAAGGCTCTTGTCACTGGGGACAGGTTAGGCGTTGTGACACAGTCGCTGATGAAAAACACACATGTAGTACATGCACAGATGCCCGGTGACACATACAACGCACGGCAGGAGGGGGGATTGAATCAAAGTGGGCGAGCTAATATCTCGCAAAGTACACAGATACACAAGACAGGTTAGTGGCGAGAGGTAAGTGGGTTCATGCGTGGGTGCACAGAGCACACAGACAAAGAACACAGAAATAGCAACCATGCCCACTGCATGTGTGTGTGTTGCAGATGTCCCTGCTGACTCATAGCTCGTTCGTTTTGTCGTTCGCCTTTCACAGATTCCGCCTTTCTCCCCCTCAACGCCGCAGCCATCGCTTCCTTTCTTTTCTTTCATACTGTCCCTCCCTCCCTCACTCACTCAGCCTCTAAGACACACAGTCTCCTAGCAACAAAAGCTTTTAGCTCTAAAAATAAATGGCCGAGTCACGACAAACAAGACAAAATATGATTCGATTACTGAAACTTGCCAGAAGAGTTTTGAGTTTGCAGCGCCGAGTCAGAGATCTGCAGCGTGAGGGTGTGATCTGTCTAAAGCCGCCTGGCCAGAAGAGCCCGGCTTCACCGTCACGCTGTGTTTACAAAACACACGTTGGCCTGTCCTGAAAAGACCATAGAGGCACGCTTATACCATCACAACGATAAATCTGCATTGAAAGTACTGAACACAGTTTACATCTCAGTTCAAAAGACACGCAAGACCTGTTCATTCACGCCTCCTGAACTGATTCAGAAGCAACACAGACGGACCCAGAAAGCCAGACAGCAAGCACCGCCGATGGTGCAGCATTTCAACAGATGCACCAACGAGGGTCCAGTTGGAGGTGCATCTGTTACAGCTGGTGGTTACACTAGTGCGAGTAAAAACACACTCTGAGGCTATAAGCCAGAGAGGTGGAGATCAAAAAGACTAGTGAAGCAATAAAACTTTGACTCACACAAACTATCACCACCCCTAGGAATCTAGCGCAGCCTAAACTTTATGACACGCTTCCAATTAATCTTGTTGAAGAATGTTAGGGTTTCAAACTAATAATGAAGGACAGCCCCTAATGTAACTAGTAATCAGAATTTTCAAATTGCCATTTTCAGGGTCAACTTCACATGGAAACATTGTGTTTCATTTTAAGTCAATTAAACTGTTTTAAAATGACTTATTACAGTCCTGGAAAAGCCGAAACCAAAATGTGCATTGAGAATGGAAGAAAAAACCTGTCAAATACTAAATAAGTGTAACAACTCAAATCTGCAAGTATTAGGGAGCCGCCTAATACAGACTCTTGGGCTGACCGCAGTTCTTTCAGTGGCCACTTGAAGATGGCTCCAAAAGCAAGTAAATCTAATTCTAGGTCCAGTTTAACAGCATTAAAATGTATGTCAACAAAAACAAACAAAGACTTTGTCTTTTAGTTTCTCCCTTCATAAAAACTGTGCAATAAATTTGTTTTACAACTCATCCAGTTGCATCGTAGAATTAGGAATTAGGGGTGTGGCTACTGGGACTGCTCAGGTTGACTTCTGCTTAATGTGTGTTATAGTCCTTCCAAGAAGTTTGTGCTTCCGTTGCACCCTTAGACTTTATGATGTGGCCGGCTGGCCACACCTGATAGTAAAACTTAAGAGGAGTTAAAAAATAAAAAATAAAAATAAAAAATTCAACCTGAATTCAATTGATCACTTATCAGTCATGTCTAAAGAGCTGAAAACCTGTTGATTGCTAGAGCCCTTGTACTTCAAGTAAAAGTATCCTGATCTCTAGTGTTAGGTGTGCATGTAAAAACATATGCAGAAAATGTGTCTTGTGTGTGCTTTTGTTGGCAGTTTAGCTGTTTTTATTCACACTAGAGCGGTGTACAAAGTGTTAGAGAAGTGTTATGGGACTGCAAACACGCCATCTTCCAGAGAAAGTCTTAAAAATAAATTTGGAATCTTTTTTTAATCATAATGCCAACATGTGAAACTCGTAGAGCTTAGAGAAATACTCCACAGCAGCAAGTAAAGTGTTAACATGTCCGAGCTATTATTCAGCTTGTTTTATGGCTGCTCTAGTTTAGTCCATGGCTGACGGCGCAGGAGGCCACAAGTCAGTGAAAACTTAAGTAGACAAAGGGGGGAGAAAAAAACCCCTTGTGCTATCTGGCAAACTTTGCTCCAGACAGGAAGAATTTCTGATTGTCAGGCAAAGGGGGAAGCACACGATTTCAGGCCTCGCTGGAGTCTATATATAGCCAAGTACAGGGCATTAAAACTCATTTACTATTAGCCTGCAGTCCCAAGCCACCTGCATGCTCCCATCCAAGAGAAACACACAATCTGTGCAGCAATAATCACAGGGTGAGCGGGTTTAACACGCAGGTCTGCTTTTCTTATGGACTCTGACGTCACTCCGGTTGGAACGGTACTCATAATGGCCGATAACCATCACTGGGGTATTGTCCAAAAAGGCCTGCAGCCGCTGAGCCCAAACACAAGCTGCCTCTTTCTCTGCAACAAGTTTCTTTAACATGTTGTTAATTCTATCCATCTATCCCCCCGTTTATTTTTCCCTCCCTTCCTCCTATTCTTTGGAGGACCTATATTTAGCCACTGGAAAGGTCGGTGTGTGTCTGTCTGCAGGGTAATGATCCAGGGCCATGGAGAGAGACCCACAGAGGTAGCCGACCAGGCTCAAATCTCCGAGGGGGCTGGCTCACTGCTGAAATCTGGATTTTTTATTTTTTTAAATCAGTGTAGGGATCAGAATAACACATAAAGACAGGAAACAAATGGGTACAGAGCAGGAAACAGGGAATCTGCTGGGCGTTAACGGCATGGCATCTGCAGAAAAGTCATATTTTGGAGGAAAACACAAATAAACAAATGTGAACAGAATGGAGATAAAATTCTAACTTCAATTAACATTTAACTACTACACTATAGGATCTCAAACTTAAAAGATTTAAATAATGCAAAGAATCTATAATAAAAAGGATAGTGAATTTAAATCACTTGAATTTACGGTGCATTGACTATTAACATATACACCAAGTCAACTATCCCTCTTCAACACAACAGACAGTTTAACTCTGTTCTAATGAGGAGTCCTAAGCCTTAAACTACTGTTTAAAAACTGCTCCTCACTGAGCTGATCTCATAATTATCCATAAAGGATGAAGTTCAGAATCGAGGAGCCAGCGGCTTAAAGGCAGGGAGGAGTAGGGGAAAGCGGATGGGACGAGGAAGGAAGACATCAGGTGGAAACGCAGACACGAGAGTGAGGAAGAGGAAGAAAGGTGAAAGACAAGAAATCCAGCAGAGATCAAAGGGAAAAGGAGGACGAGTATCTGCAGGTGCACAGTGTGAACCTTCACCCTACGCTCTCACATGATCCTCCATTACATAATGTTAATAAAGAGACAGCCGAATGAACAGCCTGATAAGGAAGGAGGAGATTGTAAGAGGTCAGTGTTGGGGAGCTGGAGACTGGATGAGCATTTACCAAAGAAGAAGAAGAAGAAAAAAACTTAATCTAATCTTATAATGGGGTACGGATATGAGCCTGAACTGTGTGCTTACATGTTCATTTCCCCACCAAGGAACAAAGAGACTAAAAAGAGTAGTATGACGCCAAAGGAAACCAAAAAGCTTTCCAGATGGAGAGAGAATCAGAGAGAATAAAGGAAATGAGATACAAAAGGTTGGGTGAATAAGTTTTGTACGGAGGAACTGGGGGGGGGGGGGGGGGAAAAAAAAAAGAGAAAAAAAAGGCCAGCAAAACTAAATTTTTTTTTTTTTTAAAAAAAAAAAAAAAAAAAAAA
>VUQR01035532.1:49275-60366 GCA_015108515.1 Hemichromis elongatus
CAACCACCCCAACAAAAAAAAAAAAAAAAATAAAAAAACAACAATTAAAAAAAAAAAAAAAAAAAAAAAATGGAGGAAGAAATGTATCACTGTAGAGAAAAGAACAATTTCTTCTCCGTCAGTAGCCTCAATAAAACATAATACAGAACAGCCCCGGAGGTGCAACAATCATTTATTCATCTCCACAGGAAATGTGTTTGCTTGATTGTTATAGCTTCCCTGCCAGCATGTATACAGCCCACAGCTGCACTTTACAAGTTCGAGAACCAAACTACAGGTGCTGTTAGAAATCGCATGGGAACTGTGGGAGATCATTACCTGCTGGAGGAGCAATCAAAGGAGGTCCACGTGAAGTTTAAAAAAAGAATGAAAATTATCACAGGTTACAAGGGAAAAAAAAGTCACCCCTATAGCGCAGCATCACAAATTGTTGATTCGTAAATGGTTTCACGGTACAAGAGAATAGATTAGGCTTTTAGATGATAGATTAAGCTGATTAAGCACAACAATCATCACCGTGCCCTTAGGCAAAGCAATTAAAAAAACTCCGAAAACTTTAAGCCTGGTTGCTGAGATACTACCAAAAAAAAATCTATAAGACCAATATATTGATGTTGTTTTGTCTGTTTTCTCTCATGTATACATTCATGATCATAATAATGATCGATACAGCCACAATTTATTCACCACTCAGGGCTGGAATTTCAGCAAGGGATTGCAGCTACTGCACATAATTTAATCGAATCCTGCATTTACAATGAAGTAAATTTACACAATTACGGAGATCTCATAACGTTCAGACCAAAGTTTGCACCAGCAGTGCTGCAGGGGTGGACTGACATCTGACCTGGATGACACCTGGCGTGCTTTTTCTGCGAGGCTTTCTGCTGTATCACAAATTCTCGCTCTCATACAGAGACGAGCTTCAAAGATGTGCACTTGGAGGGATACTAGCTAAAAATGCATCTCTAATTTAACTATCAAGGAAAAAGAGCAGGCCCACAGATAACTCACAGGTAACATTACCATCATTAAGGTGTGTTTCAGGCTTGAATGCGTTTGCAGTTTAAACTTATAATGGTTAAATGAGCTGTTTGATTTGTAAAACATAGGACAGGAAAACAAACAGTGCAACCATGGAGACAAGAGAAAGAAATCCACTAAGGGAAAGACAGAAAGAGCAGAAAGCACAGCAATGGGATAGTTAAACACAATCTGAGGTAAGAATAGGACAATAAAAATGTATTTCAGGCATGGATGTCTGTCATCGCTCATCACTCAGACTGTCAGGTTTTCCTGTGTTTGAGCGTTCTGTGTTTGTTTGGCCAGCATGTCCCAGCTCGAGCAACCTGTTGTCTATTATCTACGCTTTGTATGGGTCACTAAAGCCACTGTACATACGCACCTCCAGGAAAAGAGGCCCGCCGTAACATCGAGAGATGATCACAGCAAAGCTGACCCGAGCTGCCTCTTGACAGCACACCAGAGAAATGTTGACGTCACTCTGCGGTGGTTTTTCCAGGGTCTGCTTGCCCAGGCTTGGCTCAGCAGTAATCAGGAATGTGATCAGGTCGACTCAAAGGTCGACCCGATCACTCACAATAACACACATAATGGGAGGAAAATGAGGTACATCCTGTGACACCATTATTTATGTTTGGGCTTTTTTTTTTTAATGTCATTTCCCTCCAAAAAATATTCTGCTTGTATTTAGTATCCACAGGAGAGACTGGCATCCAGTTTATTACCTGATATCAGTCACACAAGAATAAGTCTGCTCAAGTCCGGCAGAAATCACTTACAATTATTTAACAAGCTTATCGTGCATTTATTTAACAGTGGAATTTATTGAACTTTTAATATTATAAATAAACGATAAAGAGTTTCACTCAAAACGTGAAAAGTTCTTGACTGTAAAGCATCTCGCTGCTGGTTTATTCTGACGGGCAAAAAATAAATTAATTTAAAAAAAAAAAAAAAAAGGCCCCAGTTTGCTCTGGCCTTGTGAGCCTTGGGAAACTTGCACAGCACCCATAGGGGAGATGGACAGAGAGCCGAAGCAAAGAGCCAGCTGACACTTCCTTCGCACGCTGCCAGAAGTGAGAGACGCTTGGTGATCCAAGGACTAATGCAACTGTAGGCAACTGTTAAAAATCCATCCACAGGTTCACCCACGTAAAACCATGTGCCTTACTTCCTTCAGCTGAAGCACACTGCAGTGGACGAGGAGTAAGTGACAGAAATCAGAAATCTCACTCAGAGATTTTTTCTTCTTCTTAAAAATGGTGACAAAGACGTATGAACGCTGGCTGTAATTTTGATGAATTAAAGCGCCAATGGTGGATCTACCACAACATTAAATCATTCAAATGCTTAGAACACATCATAGATGGTCTGCTTTATTACAGTTAAGAGGTAACATTAGTCTTTGACAGGTCAACAGAGTGAATCTCAGTTGATTTTTTTTAAAGGTAAAAAAGGTTTTGGATTTTTTACTATATGTTCTTGCAAATGTTTCACTATAAAAGCACTCACGTTTATGTCCCCGTCTGTCAAAATGACATACAACGTCTTGCGCGGCCTCTGACAAAACCCGCAGAGACAGGGTGTCTTAAAACTCAAAGTGCACCACGGCGTCACTACACATCAGTCGCCAGCTCCTCTTTTCAAACTTTCCCCAAGACAAACGACTGAGCCTCAACTTGTAGTGCAATTGTGCCGCCCGTAATTGTGCTGGTGCCAACAGTATAATTCAGTATAATGGTGAGACAGTAACGCAACAGAGTCCTTCCCAAAGGAAACTAACGGCATCATTTTTTGTAAAGCAAAATGAGCCTGTGGTTCATTAGCTCCGGTCTAAGCAGTGTTATTAGAGCTATTTCAATCTGCATAAAAAACATCTAAGTCGGTCTTCCTGTAATTACAACAGGCTGAGTCAACTGCCCACAACCAAATGGTCTTCCTCAATTTGGACACGCTGGTAAAAGTCAAACACTCACTTTGTTGTGACCACATTAATGTCAGGTATGGCCGCAGAGTGACAGACATGTGGGCACACACACTAATACACTCAGTCATAAACAGAAGCCCTGCCCTTACCAGACTTAACACCAGCTAATTGCTCATGTATGGCTCCTTTCACTACACACATACACATAAGAGCGTGCAACAAAGCGTGCCGGCCTGCTGGTCCTGGCTGTCTACAGCTGTGACGTCTCACATGTGGCGTGTTGTTGATATAACGAGTAACACAAGCGGAAAATTGGAGCTGGTGCTGGTGGGGCCAGACTTCAGACTTCCTGATAGGAAGAGAGTGGAGGTTGGCCCATGTATACATGTATATATAGATCATAGCTCCAATCTGGGCCTTTAATATTGCTATGGGTCCCCTTCATTGGTGCAGAAGTGTTAGAGAACAATGCTGTAACACTTACTCCTACTCTAGTCATGAGAGCGCCTCCTTCACGAAATTCAAAACCGCCATTTCTGAGGAGACAACAAGCAACACTGTCGTTTCCGAGTCTGACAAAAATCCTTAGGACCAAGCAGAAGGTATATCATTGCCTGGTGTCCTCCATTGTTGTGGCGTTCGTGTCACACACAAATGACATCATGGGACTTGGGGGCATAGCTATAATCACCCCAAGCGTGTTAGGTGGTACCCGATCGTAACGGAAACGGTAACGGAATCAGAGTAGGTACTAATGGAAAAGGGCTGTACACGTAAATACGAGGGAGGAAGACAATAAAATGCAGGTAGAGCACTGAGAAGGATTAAAAAAAAAAAAAATCAAAATAATTTTCCATGACCTCAATGGAAAACATCATGAAAGACACAAAACGACTTTCTAGGCAGAAAAACGGATGGCGATCAGAGAATCCCTCAGGCTGCTAAATTATGCGATAGTTGTTCATGAAACTGCTCTGCTGTTCTGAAACGGTAAAGTCCTAAAAATGGACTACAAAGCACTTGTTACGTTTGTGTTCTTACTGTTTCATGCAGGTGAAAACTATTTCCAATACCACGAATGTAATGTTTAAGGAAAAGTAAAAACAGACTACAAAGTTCTAACTTTCTGTGATAAAAGTCCAACGAATGCTTGATAACCCTAAAGGCTGGTACAAATCAAAGGGGAGAACTGAAATTTACAGGTATGCCTAGGTTTTTCAGACAAAGAAACAACTGTATTGGTGTACTCCAGTACTTAAACCCATTGTGCTACACCCTCTTCTCTCCTCAGAAAAAAAGAGGCCTTTAGACTAAAATGACCTACATCATATAACAATGCAAATGCTACAGACAGTGTCATTTAAACCCATGATTCACCAGCTTTACTCCAATCCCTAGAAACTAAATCAAGTCAGCATGAATCAGACCATAAATGCCGGAGAACAGGAACAACTTAAAAACAAGTCCAACAACCGCAGTGTGAACTCCTTTAAGCTGTTTGTAATCTTATCAGCAGAGCCAAATCAATAAATCATTCAGGAAACAGACAAAGGTAGCTATCTTTTTGCTGCATGGTTCGAACAGTGGTTGGTTCACTTTTTTGAAATAAAAGGAAATGCTACGTAGTCTTGGTAATGCGATCCTCTGGATAATGGAAGTCTTTAGAGAGGACTACAATGTTCAGACGTCTGAAATAGGCCACATATGCTGCTCTAAAAATAAAGTGGTCACTGTATGAGACTTTTAATTTTAGCACCAAAAAATATATTTTTTGCACCTGTTGAGTATTTTGTGCTGTGGACTGGCTGCTCATTGCGGTTGCATAAACTTATTTCAGCACCATATTCAGATCCATAGAGCTAAAGAGCACCCACTGTGAAAAAATGTTCACTTTATTCATAACTCTATGATCCAAGAGTTATCTGAGGGAACAAAGAGATCTGAAAGTCGTATTTCTAATTATGATGTTGTGTTGTGGTGAGGCATTCCCCACTCAAACATCTATTATGGGAGCTGGATCCACGCCTGCCCTCGATTACCACAAAGCACTTTTGACTAAACTGAGTTTAAGAGCACCTAAATGCACAATGGAAGAAAATCATAACCTGTGAATGGAAAATCATAATAATCTCACTGAAACTAAACATGTCGAAGAAAAATGCAAGGAATTTCAAATGGCAGGGCCTGAGACTTCTCCATTTAAAGTCCCAGCAAAGGTGTTAACCGCACCGGATCAAATTCTCACGTGTGTCAGGGGTCAAACAGGTTTACTTTCAAAGTGCCCTGCAGGAAACAGGGCACATTAAACTAAACAATGACACAAAAATATGCAGCACTAACCAGGACAGTTAAAATATCTCAGCTAGTAATCACCTCATTCCTAAATGGGTTGACCTGGTGTCCCACTTTAAAAATAAAAAAACAAATAAATGTCCTCCCAAATCCCACATATTAAAACAATGTCCCACACAGCATTGACATTTTAGTTTACTTACATCATGTGCACCTGGGACACGAGCTGGTTATATCTTGTTTTGTGGAGGATACCTTAGAAAGAAAGACTAAAACTACGCCGAAATGTGTGGAGGAAAGAGTTGCGTAGTCTAGATATGCAACAATCCGATATTTGGGTGGAATATATCGGCCCAATCCTGACTGACAAAGCTAGATTGGTCACAGGAAGCAACTTCCTGATCTGCAGGCTGACCTATTCATTTCAGTTTTGTGTTGTGCTATGATGAAAAGAGACATTTCTTAATGCTAAACCTGTTACCAGCAGGGTTTTGTTGTGTCGTTTCTTTACTTAAACATATCAGATTGTCTCTGCCTCTCATTTACCGTGTCTGGATCTGGTCACCCTTATCAGTTGCACCCTTAGTTAAGTTCCCAATCCAATCATGTAGTCACTCTCCACATTCCTCTTCAACCTTTGATGTAGTGATAAGTGGAAATGTGGGCTGCCTTCGGCTTAAAACAATCAAAACACCTGGTTCGTAGTTTGCATTTTATCACTTCCTTGAAGTTAAAGTCTGGTCAAAGCTCGCTAAGCTTTGGATTTTCAATGGCTCTACACAGAAACTTCCCTTCTCGATGTCAGTGGATTCAAACACATTACAATTCAAAGTTGCTTTATTTTCACAGCACTGTTGGAGCAAGATGGGTCAAAACATGTGGCCCGGGGGCCAACACCAGCCCAGCAAAAGGGCTCAATTTGGCCCACTAGAGTGTGAAAATTCACTGTTATTCTTGGGTCATGCCCACACTAACCACACAGGAGTGAAAGTGTATAGAAAGTATTTCTCAATATAGACCAACATAAAACAACCCGGAAACTGATAAGAAACATTTTCAGTTGATTTTAGGACTGTGGAAAGGGGTCTCTCTCTCTTTTTTTTCCCCTTCAAACCTGTGGTCAGAGTAAACATTTCCATTTCTTACACTTAAAAAGAGAATAATCTGACAATGTGTTTCTTTAAAATATAGTTTACTGCGGTATTACTGGTCTGGACCCGGAGATCAAATTGGGCTCCATGTGGCCCACCAACCACAACGAGGTGGTGTCTTTTCTGCACAACAATGCAGATAAACAAACTTATAATTACCGTTGGGAACCTCTTCCAGGCTAGGTGCTGCATGAAAATTGTGGCTGTATCGCTATCAGTGCCAATGCATGAAGTGTTAATGACCCGTGTAGTCAAACTAACTCATTAAATTTGAAACTGGGTGCACTGTGGCATCAACAATAAACCAAATGCAAAGCTCTTGCTGCGGTGAACCTTGGCGCTGACCCCGACTTCTCACCACTGATCCGGAAAAATTAGGCTAACTCTTACTGTAAATCTCTCACATTCATTTTACCTTGAATTTTTTAAGTTTTTAAAAAGCGCATTGGGGGATGCTTAGATCCCGTTCGACGTGTAAACAACACGGTCGTGAGTGTGAGTCTTTCTGGGGTTACTGAAAACAATAACAAGAGGATCGGATGGATTCTCTCTAGCGCCATAATTTTGTCACACTTTCCCTGGAGCGGAGAGTTTGTTAGCGTGCTAACCAGCCTTAGCCGCCGAGGCTAGGCGCTGTTGTTTTCATTTGAAGAACAGTAACGGCTGAAAAGTTTTCTATTATTATTATTTAATGTGTTTGGGTGCTCACTTACCCGTGTCCGCCGGGGTTTTCATCTTTGTGGTCGTCTTCGGTGAGCCGCAGCCGCTTCGCTCACTTTCCCCGTCAACTTTTGAGTGTTAGTTGGCTAGCTCTTAGCAAAGTTAGCTAGCGAAGTTAGCAGCGACACCCCCACTCCTTCCTCCGGTGTTGTTCTCACAGGCGGCTTGTTAGAAGCAGTCTGCCCCGATTACGGGCTCCGCTTTCAACTTGAAAACCAGCCGCAAACTTCGCATGGAGTTTAGCGGTGTAACACGACACATCTACGCCTGCCCAGAAACTTTTGCGCCGGAGTATTATTCGTTCACTTGCGGGGGTTCTGGTGTGGAAAAGTTGCCCCGAGTCTCAGGAGGGGGGGAAATCCAGCCGCCAGAGTCTGAATGGCGCAGGTCAAAGTTTGGAGGAGCCGTGCTGCTTGGAGCTGGAGCAACGGAATGCAACGAGTCTAAATGATCATCCCGTTGGTTGTAGCCATGTCGCATGGTCGATTCCTCCTCCTTACCATCATCATCACCCTCCTCATCCTCAGCGACAGTCCAACAGCGGTGCTTTAGAAGCTAACAAAAGTACCGACTCCTGTTCTTTCTCCTTCCCTCAGACTTTTTCCACTCACTCAGACACTTCGTGCTCTCTCTCTCTGCCCCCCTTCCTTTGGCGGGGTGTCGTGTTTCGCTCTGCTCCTGCCACACGGGGCCGCCCACGCTGACCCACGGAGGGAGGGAGGGAGAAACTGAACGCCTACTTTGTACCGAAGATCGTCTATGTCTTTGGAAGATTACCTTTTCCAGGAAAAGCTGCAAGGTGGAATGAGGCAAATAAAAAGGTCTGCATGCCAGGGGCGTTTCTATTGTTTTTTTTTAATGTGGTGGCACAAGCTGGACCAACTGATGGCCCATCCATGTACCACGAACAAAAAAAAACAAAAAAAATTGAAAGAATGATTTTTTTTTCTTAAAAATTATAAAAGACTTTCTGCAGTTTGTAGAATAGAGCAGTTTGTTTAATGAAAGGAGGCAAACAGCAGAGAGAGAAAGCAAGAAAGGAGACAGCAACGGATGCGTGTGCGAGGACGCTTAGATAAAACTTAATACTGTTCCTATATAAACCATCATGCGAACACTTTGGCAGCTTCATTTTCCATTCAACATCAGGTATTTTAACGCCTACTGCTTTAACTACTGCTCATTGTAATGAGTTTAAACAATAACAGAAATATTCTGCTCTGAAGCACTTTTTACTATAAGCCGTATTCAGCTAACCACAGCTTTTTGATTCAATGTTCACCAGCTCGGCAGTCATCCGAAACGCCGAATATTTGCAAAATAATTTTAAAAATTTTCCTAAACTAACTTTAAATCATCACCAGAGTGTAAAACCTGCATAGAATCATATTCTTTGCATTAACATGTCTACTAGCCTTGGTGTCTCACTTCATAAGAGAATCCTTCTTACAAAACACCAGGAAAGTCTGATGACAAGTCTAAAAGTACTACCACCTCTATTATTACTGGATTTTCCATAGATTTTAACTCAGGATTTTTAAATGCTGAGTTAAGAATCTTAAATCTTACACTGATTTACGATGTCCCCTCCTTATACCATCACTGATATAACTTTTAATTGCGTTCATGACTCGATCATGAGTGACTTGTGTATTACCTAATTAATTCTGAACTGTGTTTGTTTGCGTGTGCATGTTTAGGCCACAGTGACCTTTATGTTTTATCACTTTTCATTTCATGTTGGCAGAAAACCTGAAAACATAATGCTCTAGTTAAAAAAAAAAAACCCTGAAAGTTTTCATAGTCACAATACTTATATGAGTTTGATTAAGAACCTTGGACTGCATGGAAACATGGATACTGCAACTGTGATGTCACCTTGAGGTGTCACTTTTTACTTGATGGTGTTGATCTTAAAAACTGAGGCTACGTCCACACTAGTCCGGATCTTTTGGAAAACGGAGCTTTCGTGGAAAAACGATCCCCGTCCACACTATCGTTTTGAGTCGTTTTTTACACCTTTGCACGTCCAGTACCGCGCATGCGTGAAATGTTAGACGAGCCGACCTGCGTAATTTCCATGTGTTGTTTATTTACTTTCCGGCTCTTTAAAACGAGCGGCGAAATGGCGAGACAAAGCACCGAATGTGTCAAATGGAATGATAATGACGTGGAGTGGAGCTGTTGCTCCGAGTCCCAAATGAGTTCATATTAATCTTCAACACGGCCACTAAAAACTTATTGACTGAAACTAAACTGAAACTGAGCAAACAAAACAACAAAACAACTGCGGTACGATGCTGTCTGACCTTCTTGGTTAAAGTGGTCACATGACTGCATCATATGACTAACATACATCACCGTTTTAAAAAAGCTCCGTTTTGGCCGTCCACACTACGCGAAAACGCTGCGTTTACAGATTGATGCGTTTTGGAGAGCGTTTCCAAAAAGTTTCAGTTTCTGAAGGTCAGTACTGTACATTAATCAGCGACTTTTCACTCACAAAGTAAATACAAAATAAAACATGCCCGGCTTTATCATCTCTTGTGACTCTAATGAGCCTGTAATTTGCAAAATGTATGAATTAAGACCTGAAATTAGCAGCTAATGCTGCTAACTCATCAGGAAAGCATTTTCTGAGATCACAGAAATAAATGAGTACAATTAAATAAATGAGCCCAGAGGTCATTTACTCAGTCTTACATTTATTCACTATCAGAGGAGTTGCCCTCTGCAGACCTTTAGAAAGAATAATCAAAACAACCATCATTAGTCATCATCATATGTCATTATTTCAACCATAAAGAGCAGATGCGAAAAAATAGGTCAATATTTCAGTGGGACAAAGACACGTGAAAAAAATGTATCTGAAACAACAAAACAAGGGAAAAAAGTGCATTTCTTGTGCAGACCGGTGCAGCATAGATATGCTAAGTCGGTAATAAGAAAATAATGACATCCTGCAGTCTGCTTTTACTCTCAGCACATTTCTTTTTCCTTCTCGTCCCCGTGGTGTGTTCACGGTGCAGATGTAAATAACATTGTGGTCGCTGTAACTTCAGAACCTGCAGAGGATCGAGCATAAAAAAGAGTAACGTTTTTGTTAACTGACAGACCATTTTAAATGCAATTTTTAAAAAATAATTCAGCAAATGTAACCGATCAGGCAGAGAAAAAACTTTATTGTCCGACACTGAGAGCGGGAGAGCGATGCTAAAACGACAGGACAGGAGTTGAAGGCGAGAAATTAAGGAATGCTCAACAAATGAAATTTTATAGTCGGGAAATTTAAACTTTACATGTAATATCCTCATTTATTTTTTATAAATTTTGAATCCATTACTGGATCTTTATTTCTGAGTAATTCTCTTCCCTACACTGCACTACTACAGCTGATCTTAGGGGTTCCCATCCATTTTCTTCTCCTTGTCCAGGGCTGGGTTTGGGGGTGGAGGGCTTCCCTCTTTCCAGGTCATCTAGGGGAAACCTGTGGTGTTTCCAGCGCAGCTGACAGATATAATCTCTCCAGCATGTCCTGGGTCTGCCCCGGGGCCTCATCCCGGTAGGACATGCCTGGAACGCCTCTCTCAGGAGACGCCTAGGAGGGATCCAGAAGCCAGAACCATCTCAGCTCTACTCTGAGTCCCCCCCCCCCAAATGACTGAGCTGCTCACCCTTATCTTTAAGGGAGAAGCCAGCCACCCCTTGGAGAAAGCTAATTCTCACCAATTGTGTCTGTGTGTGATCTCCTTTCAGTCAGACTAAGAGCTCATAGATAGGCGACTGTAGGTCAGGGCTACCCTGGCTTTCAAATCACACGTTAACACCTGGCCTTGAGACAACATCCATAACTTTAAAGTTAAATATAAAATATAAAATTAAAAATGTATTAAATACAATAAATTGAAATTATTACTTAAGTATTTGGAATAAAACAACAGTAATATAGTAATATTCATGTTGCACCCCCCCCCCCCC
>VUQR01035532.1:71257-116356 GCA_015108515.1 Hemichromis elongatus
GGAAGGACGGGGGGAGGGGGGGGGGGGGGGGGGGGGGGGGGGGGGGGGGGGGGGGGGGGGGGGGGGGGGCAGCTTATAATTAGAAGCAAGTCGAGTCTTCTGCAGAGTGACGGTGGAGTCATATTCAATAAACTTTTAATGTGAAGAAAGAAAGAGACAAAGAGAGACCACATTCAGTCCTCAGAGGGGAAGAGGGACTGCAGAAAGGAATGCGAGAGTTATATTTGACCTATTTGCAGTCCTGTGCCAAGTCTGTAATGGAGAGAGAAGAAGAAGTAGAACATGAGTAAGGGGAAACTGGAGAGGGAGAGCAGACAGATGAGGGGAATGAGCGAGTGAAGGAGAGAAGTGTGAGTTGGCAGGACATGAAGAAAGGGGGGGGGGGTGTTAATGAAAGAGGAGGAGTGTGAGGGAAAGAGTGAAAGAGAGAGAGAGAGAGGGGGGATTAGGAAGCGGAGCAGCCAGCAGTCAGTCGGACTGAGAGCGAGGTATGTGAGGAACGGTGTCAGTCTATATGGAGCTCAGTGTGCATGTGTTAACAGTCTCTTCTGACTATCTCTGGAGGAACTCCCTCTTCCTATTGGCACCATGCACCGCTTCCTGTCATATTACACTCCATAAATACCCAGACTACTCCGTCACACTTCAGTATAGAAACAGACTGTCTGTAAGCTAAAGGAAACTGCAATCTAAGACTGTTTCACCAATGATTTTCTTTAATCTGCCTCATGTGCTTCATATGTTTCTCAGAGCTGCTTTCAGCAGTCCAGCAGAATGTGTTTGGACTCATTGAGTTCAATTAGGTGGGCCTCGAGGGCGTGCCAAGCTTGTAAATAAAGCCGGGTAGCAAGCCAGATTGTTGCAGTATCTGGATTTCTCCACAGCTAATCTACAACAGAAAAGGCAGAGGCTGTGAAAAGATTAAATTTTAAGGAAATGATAATATCACTTGTGAAGTATCTGCCTCACTCATTATACTAAAGCTATAGCTAATATTCTTCTGATTATGTCTTTTTTTTCCTGTTTAATGTTTTGTTTTCTTTGCTGCGTTTCAGTAAATGTAGCTTTTGTTCAGTTTCTGCTCCAGCAAAATTTAACTTGGTGGTGGCAGAACGATGCAGACACATCAGTGCAAAAGCATAAAGGCAAAAACCGATATCAAGAATCAACACAGCACTTTAAAAGAACCTTTAATTGTTTGACGACACAATTTCTGAGAAGCTGACAGAGACGTGTTTACTGCGTCTAACATCTCACACTTGTTAGCTGCAGCTTGCTGGTACTATGCGTTTGCCTTCAGAACTGCCTTAATTCTCTGTCAACAAGATTCAATTAAACATTCCTTAGAGATTTTGCTCCACATTGACATGATAGCATCACACAGCTGCTACAGATTTGCTGACTGCACATTCATGCTGTTATTCTCCCCTTCCACCAACATCCCAGAGATGTTCCATTGGATTGAGATATCGTGACTGTGGAGGCTAGTTTGAGATGATCTGACTTTTGTGACATGGTGGGTTATGAGGTGTACACACTGGTCATAAAGTGATAAACATGGGCAGCAATAATACTCAGATAGGCTGTGGTGTTTAAACAATGCTCAGTTGGTACTATGCGGACAAAGTTTGCCAAGGAAACACCGCCCACACCATAACACCACCAGCCCGACCAATGCAGGATGGATCCATGCTTTCAAATGTTGCAGCAGACATCTAGACGCATCAGACCAGGCAACCGGTTATGCTGCCGTTTTATCAGCTTGAAACTGTCTGCCAGTTCCCCTCTGACCTCCGACATTAATAAGAGATTTCTGCCCAGAGAACTGCTGCTCACGGGATATTTTTTCTTTTGTGGACCATTCTGAAACACTTGGACCAGCCTGTCTGGCGCCAACCACATGCTCAGCAGATCCTCTTGACCATGTCTATATGTCTAAATAATATACTGCTAGGTGACTGGCTGATTAGATGTTTGCACTAGCGATTAGTTGAGCAGGTGTACTCAATAAAGTGTCTGGTAAGTGTATGTACTATGATCCTACGCTGCTTAGTGATTAGGACATCATTTCTTGAGAATGGCATTGCCAGAGGCAAAGAGAAATCTTTTATTTAAACATTTAAACTGAAGACTGATTTATGTTAGCGCTTACCTGTATTGGTCATAATTTAACTACATGTTTTGTGGATCACTGCTACACTGCACTGACATATATTTATGCCCAGATACCCTCTGCTTGCAAAGTCTAGTTTTGTGCTGGAAACAGTGTACACTTGCTGCACAGCAGCGATATCCTGCACTCTGGAAAATGAAGAGTTGGGAGAGACACAGCCATCACATTAATGCCAAAACCCCAGTGCACTGCAGGAGACTTAAACTTCTAGGCTAAAACAATGCCATAAGTATGTTGTAGCCACAAACCATGAAACCCTACGCAGTAATCTGACATACACCTCCCTAGAAACGTAAGTACATGTTACTTCAAAGCAACCCCCAACAAGTACGACTGGCCTGTTCAGTCATTTTCCCCGAACTGACTGGAAGAGAAGGCACGAACTCAAAAAGATTAACCCCACCGCCAGCTAGTGTTTTGGCATGTCGCGCATTGCGCTTGGAGAGCAACACGGGCACACATTAAGGAAACATAAATCTTGGCAACGGCGTCGGCCATTTGTGTAGGCTACGTCGTAGGCTCTACATAGATTCAACACAGAAGCCTAAATTAAGATTTGTGACGCAGATACCAAAGGACATCCTGTGCATGATTTACCCACACCAGCTGCATTGACAAAATGTCAGGATTTGACATCCTGGGAATAATTATAGACTGGAATCTACCTTGGATGGGTAATTTTAGTTCAGGGCTGCACTTTGACAGTTTTAGTTATTAGCCAAAAGTATTTGGTTGGTAGTTGATAAGAAAACCCCCCAAAAAGGTTAATAATGAATATTCAAAAGTGAAAACACATTAGAGTAAAAGATTAACATCTAATTAAATAATTATAATCACAATTAGCACATAAAGTAAATCATATATCAAACAAAAACTGAGGCCTAAAAATAAGCGATTTCCCTTTCGGGTGGTTTGTGAGATTGTTGACTTAATTAAGGCTAAACACTTGTTTGAATGTTCAGGATTTCCAGATTTCCACCGACTGTAATTCGCTGTCAGCAAACTCAGTAAAATGTAAAATCTAATTTAGCATCGATGCTAACAGGCTCGGTGCCTCGCAGCATCTCACAGTAGCTCATTCAGGAGATTTTACTGTCTGTTGACAGGGGAGACAGAAAAGTATGTAAAAGTCAACGGCGCTAACATGGTGACAGGCCAGTGAAAATACTAATAGGTGCTTGTAT
Source organism: Hemichromis elongatus (assembly GCA_015108515.1). Lineage (NCBI taxonomy): Eukaryota > Metazoa > Chordata > Actinopteri > Cichliformes > Cichlidae > Hemichromis > Hemichromis elongatus. Next base: position 74,615 of record VUQR01035532.1, read on the forward strand.
TCACTACGTTGTTGATTTAAATGTCTGTGGCTTGGATGCAAACTTCAGGCTCAGGAGTGTGTTTTTCCTCTAGCGGCGGCTTTTAACCTTTCTGTTCAGCACTACATTTATCTGCATGTCACTTTCTCCCCCTTCTTTTCCTAAACTCCTTCACTTCACTTCACCTCTCCTCCTCCTTCTCCTCCTCTCCCCTGCTCTGTTTCTGCTCCTCGTCATTCTGTCCCGTTTCCTTTTCTGCATGTATTGCGTGTTTCGGCACGCTGACAGGAAATCAAACCTGAGAATCAGCAGCCTTCTTTGCTCTACTTTTTTCCCTTATCCTCCTTGTCTTTATTCTTTGAATATATTGTATATGTTTAGCCTGACATGTATAGTCTGCTGTCTTGGACTATTCAGGCACGCAAGGCCCTGCTGTATGTCAACACTTGTCTGTACTTGCATGTCTTTGAGAAAAATTACAAAGACTTACAAAGAGATTCACGCAACTTTATCACAGACACATCACATGTATTTGAATGAAACCCAATGCTAATCTTTTGTTTAGCTCTGTCCTTTCTGGCCTACATAACTCAAAACTATGAAATAAACATGAAATATTGCATCAGTGTAAAGGTCTGGCATCTCTCTATCATTTGTTACTATTTTGGATTGATATTTTTCTCCTTTATATGTCTTTTATACATGGATTTATTTGTGATTTATGGTTTTGGCGGAGTGTCTAACACTGAATGGTTTGTGGTTGATTGTTTTGCTAAAACACTTTGACAGTAAGCTTGCAGACAAATCAGCTGTCAGTATCATCAGGATTTTGACCTTTCTGTAATAAGACACTCCTTTTACTCCCAGGGTGATTCTGCCACCCACAATTACGATGATTTCTTCCACTGTTTACAGTTATAAGACGCTGTGGAGGCGAGCGTTGGCTAAATAATGTCTAGAATATAAAATATCAAATGCTGGGTTAGGGCAGGGTGGAGAGTGGTGGGCTTGGCTGCACACAGTTACGCTTGGGTGGGTTTGGCTTGAGACTGAGTTTGTCTGAGTTGGGTTGAGATTGGCTGGCAACATGTTTGTGTAGGTTTGGCTGGGGTGGATGAGCGAGAAGCAGCCTATAGGCCCTGCAATATGAAAAAGTCCCGCTCTTCTTGGCTGAAGTTGAGAGCGCGATGGCAACAGACATCACACCAGGGCTGCGGTGATTAGCCATCCCGACAACACCAGCCATCCTGCCAACCGCAAGCAGCCAGCCACCTACCACACACCCCGAGCGCACAGTTTTGTTTCTATAGCTACAGGGCGACTGTCTGCATCACAGCGGTTACCAGAGGACGTTGTGTCTGGAGGCGTCGGAGCCTCGGGGAGACAGTCGTATGTCAGACGCACATGTGGTGATGGGTTTTCATGCATTTACATTTTAGGCAAGCAGCCACGTGCTTTCATGCGAACACAAAGGCCAGTTCACACCATCGTCACCCGTCCTGATGGACAGGAAGGGAGACGCCCATTTGAGGGTTCAGAGGCTGATGTGTCTTTATATAAAATCTCGTCTGCTCTCAAACTGATCAGCTCCAACGTGGCTCGTGGTGGAAAACTACAAAGTATGTTTTTGTTACTTGACTGTAGCAGTCAGAAGTTTATATGTACTCATCATGGGCTTAAATGTTGTGATAATTTGGATTTCTTTTTAATGATTTCTTTGAGCTGTTGTTTTTCCAGGGTGGAATTATTGTACAGCATTTATCTTGAATGACTTTAAAAGGCAAGAAGTGAGTGCACAAGTTTGAATTTACTGTATTTTCTATTTTGTATTTATACATACCCATTAATATTTGGTTAAATGCCCCTTGGCAAGTTACATCTTTTAGTAGCCATCAACAAGTGTCTGGCATAATTCTGGCTGGATATCGGGCCACTCTTCTTGGCAGAATTAGTAGAGTTTATTTAAATTGGTTGGTTCTAGCATGGACCGAGCTTTTAAACATAATTAACACATTTTCTATAAACATTGGAGCTTTGGGAAACTTTTGGAAAGTTATTCTGTTAACCATTCCAAAACCAGTTTTTATGTATGTCTGGCATCATTGTCCCGTTGGAACATCCAGTTTTGTCCAAATTTCAACCAACCAGGTTTCAGCTATTGATTACAGAAAATACTACCACCACCATACATAACAGCTGGTACCATCTTCTTACATTTGAAAGCCTCACCTTTACTCCCGCAACTATAGTGCTTGTCCTTGTTGCCAAATAGTCCAATCTTTGTCTCGCCTGCCCATAAATATTTTCTCTAGAAGGTATTTGGCTTGTCCTTGTCAGGAGCTGCAAATTTCAGCGGAGTTTGACGGTACTGATTTTCAAGCAGGTTGTTCTTTCTTGATCAGCAACTGCTTAGTTCATGGAGATGTAAAACTTTGTTGCAGACAGTGATACTGGTGTTCCAGTTCATGGCAGGCTTGAGCCTAACCCATTCCCTCTCATGTGAAGGGGATAGTTTGGGTATTCTCCCAGTGACCCAAACTAGCAAATCAACTTGTATGTAACATACACTTTCTTAAATTGATGATATTTGAATCTGCGGCTGGTCAAAAATGGCTCCAAGAGACCTTTCCAACTAGCAAATCTACAAGTCTCCTTTTTCAATCTTTTTGCTGATTTCCTTGGACTTTCCGATTGTTTTGAGTATTCGTCAATCCAATGAGTGCTGTCAAACAAATCATTTTTTTGCTTTCAAAGAGGAACTACTAGCTGCAGTCAGTCAGGATCAATAATGACACGTTAACGGGCTTTGGTCTTGTCAGGTTAAAAGACATTGTGGAGCCTTCAGCATCACTTTGGATTTTCTCTAATGCACACTTAAATCTAACTAATGGCTCCAAGTTTTTAAAGTCATTACAGATGTAAGCAGTGCATTTATTCCACCTCAGAAGAAAGAACAGTTGAAAGAAATCGTTAAAAGTCAAAGATCATCCATGCCCATGATGAACATATTTAACTTATGACCAAAACTCTATAATTATTGTCCACTACAGTGTTCAAGGAAAACAAACTGTATAAAAAGATGTACAAAGCCAACATGATGCCACCCACTAATTGGTTAAGTTTGCTTTTTTGTAGCCTGTAGTTGAGAATTTAGTTGCTGCTATCTTTGTTTTGCTTAAATTGGAGATAATGAATGGAGGGTGGTGTTTTATTCTAAAGGACCTGACATGTGTTTATTACTTTAAATGGGACTTTTCTGACAACATTAACACTGTTATAGATCACATCAGACTTTAAACTAGAAAGTGGGACCATAATTCCAATAGGACAGCATTTACTGAAGTCATAGATCAAGTGAGAAGTAGGTCCCTTTTCTCAAAGAATTCTATACAATCTCCTTTTTGCAGTCAGAAGAGTCTCCCCCTGCTGGTCATTAGGAAGAAGTTTGCATGTTTAAAGTACTTCCTCAGCAGCTTTTCAGGCAAATGCCACTTTCAGACCTAAAGTGTTTCTATTTATCCACCTATTTTCTTTTGATCTGAGCTACCCAACTTTGGAGATATCAGTTTTAGAGATGAATGCATTTAAAAAAAAATTTAAACTAACGGAAATAAATAGCACTTACAAGAAAATAAATAAATGGGAAAAAACCCAGCATCAGTGTCCATTTCCAGACACAGACACTGAAACTGTTTTCTTTCCAATGAAATGAATCAAGATCTATACAGAGTATGGTTTCTTGATTCATATACTAATGTAGTGCTACTGTAAGAAAAGATCGGAATACTTCTTATGTAACAACACAAGGGTTACCTATCACATCAATGAGATAACAAAGGTGAAATCAACAGTCTGACTCCTTAAGCATGAATTGTCATGTGTTTGCACAGTTATTTCTCTATATCATTCAGAGTCACTCAGACCAGTGCGACACATTTTTGTACTCGTTTTACAATGCAGACAGTTTAACCGTGTAACCAAATTTACATGTGAAATGTAGCAGAAAACACTAACGGCCACAATGGCTCTCCCATTCAAATCAATAAAAGCTCATTTACATGCAGTATAGCTCAGAAACCGAGAGCGGGCAGACAGTTTGTTTACAGCAATAATCTGCAGGAGTGTTGCTGTAAACAAATTTATGAGACTTTTCTGCTGCTTGGTGTTCATCTGACTGACAAAGACCTCAAGTGTCCGCTGACGAAAATACCTCACAGCATCCCAGCCCAAAGGCCTTAACTGAAGATTTAAGAGCGAGGCTGTAAAATAAGATTTTCTTGTATATTAATGCTGTCATAAGTTCTTTCAAGCTCATAGATTTTATGGGTTGTTGTGACATGATTCATAGTGACTTTTTAACAGCTTTGCTTTAGGTTATGTTTACAAGGGAAGTTTTTATTCCCTGTGAATTTTTGCAGTTTTGTGAAATATTGCCGCTAAATGCTCTTGAGTTGTCTCATTGTAGCAGCTGATGTTTCAAATCTCAATTATTTGTATTAAATTGTAAACAGTGCCTCGGTATTGGTAATCCAAGGATAAAACAGGAATATCAGACTCTTTAAAAATCAGTCGGAGGAAAATAAACTCTGCACGGTCAAAGTGAATGACATGAAATGATAAAGATCAAGAGCCGAGGCAGTGCTCAGTGTCCATGTCTTCATGCCTTTCATTCATTGTGAGCTTTTTGTAGTGAGGGGGCGCCACCTAGTGGGTTTTCCATTAAACTTTAGCTCACCCCAATAATGCCCGTGCTGATTCTTTAAGTGAAATTGAAATTATTCCCAGTATAAATCCCTTTATTAAAACTGTATATATAACATTTTTACTAGATGTAAAGTATAATTCAAGAGGGCCTTTTGCTGTAATAACTTTTTAATAAATGTAGTTGATCAGGCTCTTATTTCTGCTATATAACTTTGCACTTTTGCTGTAACGAAACAAATTTCAAATCTGTGGGACTAATAAAGGTTATCTTATCTTGACAAAGAAAAATAAATGAGTCTTTTTTTCAACCTTTTCGTCTATATTTTTGAGGACGTAAATGATATAATTATATCTTTTATTTTCCAGCTGTGGAAACAAACTCACTTATGGTCCTATTCTTTGACACCTTCTCTGCTGGTCATCATGCGGCTCTGAGACCCCCTGACAGACGTTCAGCATCACCTCTGTGGTCAGACCGGAGCTGCCAATTTCAAGGTTGCTTCACACCTGGTATTTCATTTGACTTTCCAAACATTTGGCTGTTTCACATCTGGCATGCAGAGTGTGTAAAGGTGCAAACACAGGGGTTCATTCATGGTTTACAGAGCATGGGAGTGTGGGAGAAAAAGACAGTTTCTTCTGTGCAGTGTAGCAAGCAAAGCTGCTCCTGAGGGACTCATGTGGGTTACAACATGTTAGTTCCCAGAAGAGAGACTGGGGCTGACTGGAAATGCACACACACCCATACACGCATGCACGTGCACACACACATGCACTAGGCCACCCAGATCTGAACCACCCAGGACCAATAGCAACATCATTATTTCATGTCATCGATTCATAGGGGAACAAAACAACTGCATCAGTTTCACACAGAAGTTCGTATCTGCCCTTCTGCCATTTCATTTCACCACAGCTGGCAGCCGGTGGCAGAAAATGTTTCACAAGACTGGGAGAAAGACAAACTAAATATTCCAAAGACGGAGCAAATGAAAAACCCAGTCCTTAAATTGTGTTTTTAAAAAGCAAAATGACAGAGTTGAATCTCGATTTAATCAGATAATAAGTTAGTGCTGGACAGAGAACCAAGGAGACCGAGTTCTAAAATTTTCCCTAGAAGCTATTTGTATGTGGAGTTGGATGCACTTGTATGATTTACTGTAGATGGGAGGAGGCGTGCGGATTATGGTTTGGCTGATCTGTTAAATTAGAAACCCTGACACAACCCTGGATTGCGCTCATAAAAAACAGATGAGGAGAACCACGTAGGAACTGGCTGAGAAGCTGTAGCTTTTAGAAATGAAAACCAGTTCGATACTTGTTCCCTAAACAACAACAGCAGCAGTTCTACTCTTTTAACCTCCCGAAGTTCCAGTTGCTGAGCCCTCTGTTACTGCTAGGCAGCGAGAAAGGGCGAATGTGTGCAGGGGCGCTGCTAGAAATCTTGGCAACAAGAGCGCCTGCACATTAAATTTCAATAATCTGTGGCAGGCTGCAGGGCTCTTGTCCTATCCTGCTTCGAACTCCCTGAATGATTCAGGGGTTTCGCTCCCTGATGTCGCCCCTGAACATGTGTAGCAGCCAGAATTCGAAGCGAGGTTCAGAAGGGTAAAAATTCTCACTATGTCAGCAACTCTCGAGGAACCAAAACTGTGAGAGAAAGATGGGAAAGTGCAAGATAGGCAACATTTTTAAAAAGGGGATTAAGAGATAGGTAGACTGTCAGCAGAAAGATGTTGCCACAATGCCTGATTGTAATTCTTTTGGCTCTGAAGTTGTTATCATCCCTGGGATTTGTTCTGGTTTTGAGGTTTGGACCCTCGGTTAAAAAAAGTGAGCATTATGACCTTACCCGTCCTCGCATCCTCAGTTTTCCTCTGTGACATGATTAGTCTGAGTTTCTGAGTAGGTAACGTAGAAAGAAAGAGTTTAGGTTGATGGTACATACACTAATCGAACACCCTTAAGAACACCCGCTCAACTGTTTGTTAGAGCAAAGGTCTAATCAGCCAACCACCTGGAAGGGACTCGATGCATTCAGACATGTAGACACGGCCAAGATGACCTGCTGAATTTTACACCGAGCATCAGAATGGAGAAGAAATTTAAAGTTACTTAAGTAACTTTAAATGTGTTTTGCACCAGGCGGTCTGGCCTGAGTGTTTCAGAAACTGCTGAGGTTCAAAATAAAGAAAATATCCTGTGAGCGGCAGTTCTCTGGATAAAAATACCTTATTGATGTCGGAGGTCTAAGATGAATTTGCAGACTGCTTCAAGCTGATAAGAAGGCAACGGAAACTTAAACAACGTGTTAAAACCAGGACATGCAGAGCATCTCTGAATCCACACCATGTCGATCGTTGAAGCAGATGAGCAGGAGAAGACCACAGTGGGTCCCACTCTAATATGCAGACAATTGTTTGTTATTTATAGACACATTTTTAAAAAAAAAAATATTTTTAATATAATTTTTTAATTTTTAATTTTATGTCTTTCTTTATCTAGATAAATGAACCTCAGCTTCATACTTTAATGTTTCATTGCTATAATAAAGATTCTGATTCTGTCAGCTAAGAACTGAAGACTGAGGCTTCATTTCACAGCCTCGGTGAAGGTGACTAGAAGGCTAGAAAACCATTGCCTGCTCTCATGACTTAATTTTTGCTGCTACTTTTGGATGGTAGAGTCAGAATTTGGTGTAAACAACTAAAAAGCATAGATGCATCCTAGCTTGTGTTGAAGGTTCAGGCTGCTGGTGATGGTGTGGGGGATATTTTCTTGGCACCCTTTGGTCCCCTTAGTTTTAACTGAACATTGTTTATTTGTCGTAGCTTACCTGATTATTGTTGGTGACTGTGACAATCCCTGTATGACCACAGTGCGCCCAGCTTCCAGTTATTCCATGTTTAAGCTTTTGGTCTTCATCTGCAGACCTTCTTGGAAGCTCATTGAAGTTGGTGAAGGTTGGAAAGAAGGTGGTCTAAAATTTAACAGGATGTGTAAAATAATTGGATTTGAGTTCACAACACACAATAATGCCTGGGCATAAAAAAGTGGTCAGGCCCTTAAGAAGAAAAAGTATAAACATTGATTTAGTCAGGAATGAAAGTGGTTTAAAAAGCAGGTTTTCAGCTCATAGTGTCTTTATCAGGGTCAGCGTTTTATACCATGAAGATGGCAGACTAAATAAAGGAGCTCCCATATCTTTTCTCTGTGCTCTAGATTAAAGTGAGGAATGTTATTTTTCCTCCAACTATTTTTTTTCTTCTTTTTTTTAAATCCTCAAGAGCACTGTAAAGATTCCTCAAATATGTTGCATGTGAAAGTATGTGGCCTCTGAATGCCTTTTATGTTTGGAGAATGCAACATTTTTCACTTAAGTTGTACAGTTTAAATAACTCAAGACTGTGGCAGGGAGCCACTGCCAGCGGGGTCAAGGCAACCAGGTGAAAAATATGAAGTCAAACTAAACTGAACTAATATTGGTTTTAGGGAAAATGTTGCTGATATTCATTAAGGTCTCAGTCAAGTTGGATCATCTTTATTTTTTAATGGTTAATTGCTTTTAAGATTTTGAGGTTGGGTATGCCAGTAAACACAAATAAATCTGCGAATTACTGAGTTCAATACAGTGCTACATGTTTAATAAGACTGAAAGAAGAAGCGCTCAGAGTGCTCAGAACCTCTGCCAAGGCAGCTCACTCTCTGGGCAGTATTTACTTTTTAAGGGAATAATATTGTATTTTTATATATTAATTTAAGAATAACTTTAAGAAGTTTATAATACAGTAAAAAGTGCAAAGTGCAAATTTGCTCTGTCAAAACTCATTTGAATATACTAATAGACGTAATTTTGACTATATATATATTTTTTTTATTTATGTGACTATAGTATATGCATGGGATCCATTTTTTATTGTTAAGTAAAACTTTTTCATATATTTAGTAATAAATATGAAGTGAAAAAAGGTTTATTTTGTTTTCCTCAAAAAATGAGACTTTTTCAGAGACATTGTAAATTTTTGGTCACAATGACATTATATTCAAAAGTATCCTATGCCAACATGATATTGTCAGTCGGAAAACCTAATGACATTTCAGATAGCTATTATTATCACTTTTAATGGATCGCTAACATGACCCCACTCTATGAAATTTTATTGGAATTCATTCAAAAGGTTTTTAAGCTTTGGTGTTTACAGACAGAACGATGAACAAGACAGGACGCTGACTGTGGAGGCCTTTTGAGTACAGTGAACTCCTGATTTTAGAATTGATTTGATTCCGATTCACAAGGTCAGTTTAGATGCAAATCCACGATTTTGATTTGATTTGAATTGGGGTATTTTTTCCTCAGACAGTCAGAAATATTATAATTCTGATCATTTATCAGAACTGACACTTGTAAGACTCCATCAGAGGTGTTGCCATCACAGCAGATGCCTTTTTGTCAAAATAACCGAGGAGAAAACACAGAAAAACATGAAGGAGATTTTCCTGGCTTGGCTTTTTATAGCAGATAAGCGCCTTAAAATTAATCTGCAGTAGAACAAAAATGGAAGGAAACCATGAATCAGCATATGAACATTACCTGATGCTGCTGAAGTGAAGCAGAGCAAAGTTACAGAGGTTTGATCGGAGACACAGCTAAGCATTTTGCAATTTGGCATAATTTTAAAAAGTTTATATTTCTTCGGTATTGAACAGCAGAAATTAGGCTTTCTTGTCGGAAGTCGTTAAAAAACCCCAAACAAACCAGTGGTCAATGGCACTGCACTTAATGGTAGACTGGTGCGTAATAAGCAAGCGAATAATGCAGAAAATGGTTTAGGTTTGTTTTAGATGGAAAACTGTTATTAAAGTACAGAGAGAGAGAGAGGGAGAGAGAGAGAGCTCTGCAGGAAGTGTGATTTTATTGTGGTTGAAGCAAAACAGCCAAAGTAAGAGGGAATTCATGACGATGTTTATTTGAAGCGAAAAGTGAAGTTTAGTTTGGATCTTCTTTTGCTGCTTGTTCAATCAATTTTGGTTGGAGAGTGATGAAACCTGCAGCTACAGAATCCAGTACAAAAAAAAGACTGAAACACAGCGCACGGACCCGACGCATCAGAATCGGTGAGCTGTCGGCTTTCAGCGGCGTCTCCGTGTACGTGCCGCTGGGTGAGAAAGCCGACAGCTCACTGATTCTGATGCGTCGGGTCCGTGCTCTGTGTTTACGTCTTTTTGCAGAATCCGTTTACATGCTCTCACTTACTGTTTTAGCTGTTTGGTGGTTGTTGAAATAGATCTGTGAGCTTTAACCTTAGATTCTGGCATTTCTGGCAAAATACATTTATATTTAAAAATCGATTCAGAATGTAATGAATCGATATCGCGTTATTAAAGCTGAAATTGATTTTAATCGATAAATCGATTATTGAAACCCACCCCTACTCATTATGTTCAAGAAATCAACAAAATAACAACAAAGACACAGGAGATGACTTTGGTCTAAATTCGCACTTTATTTCTAACACTTACAGGTTTGTTTTGTCCCCGTTTCCCTGGCCCCCAAAACAACAGGCACACAGATAGCGATGAGTTAAGGGACAGTAGAGAACAGTTTCAAACCCAAACGTTTCCAACAGAATCGGGTTATAGAATCAACTCAGACAGAGAGAGCCTCGAGGTCAAAAAACAGCAGATCGTAAGCATACTTCAAAACAGGAAAAAAAGAGAACCCCAAAAAACAGATACTAAAGCTCACAGAGTGCTGCTTGTTTTTGTCTTTTATGTTCACCATCATCACCACCACCACTACCATCATCATCATCATCATCTTCATCATCAGGCTATATTAAAGAACACTTTTGGAGTTTACATCATAAAATCGAGGGAGTTGCACAATGCGGAGAAACAGAAAATGTGAAAAGAATACAGTGGAGCTCTTTGGTTTTCACTATTGAGGTCTTTTCTTTAGCAGTAAAATCTATCTTTGCTGTCCTCTTAACCTTTGGATTTAAGCTGCATTGTAGAAAAAATAGAAAGGAAAATGTTTCTTTTTAAACTTCTCCTTAATAAATCAACAATAACAAGGGGCAAACAATACTGACTGAAGTAATACTCTCATTTACTTTTACTCTGTCTGGTAGCAGGTATTAACATTTGTGTTCTCAAGGCCAAAAAACAAAGAGAGGAAAAAAAAAAAAGTTGTAGATTTCACGGTGACTTGAGCAGAGTAGTAAAATTAACATTCACAGCCACATAAAGAACTACAGTAGAAAACTGCCAAGGCCTGAAGTGCTCTTATTATCTGACAGTGTTCTTATATTAACATCAGGCGCTGGATATCCTTTATTTTATCAGTTACAGTCCCTAACAAGAATCCTGAATGCTTATATACACGTGGAATGACTGTGAGCGCGTGTGTTGTGTTTGTCGTGCAGGGTCTCGCTGCGGTAGTTTTAACTTTGGTATCATTCTCTGTCCACCACAGCCGAGTCCGACTGCACAGGCACACATACAGACAGAGCTGCACTGCTGTTGGAGTTAAAAAACAAAAACAAAAAACGGAACACGGAACACAAATGTTAAAAATATAAAGTTCTGTTAAGTCTGAAATCCACACAGTTTTTAAGATCCACAGTGGACTTTAAAGACCCCAAGAGATGAGCGACGTGCTAAAAACAGAAATTCACTTTTTTTTTATTTCGAGTAAACAATAAAGAAAGAAGAAAAAGGAAACCTGGAGTTCGGATGTTTTTCTCCGACAGCAGTGATAAATAGACACACACCCCCCTCCCCTCGCTACAAAACACGCCACGTCTTCACCCGCCGTGGCCGTGCGTTCTGTAGGTTAAAGCCATAAGAACAACTGGTTCGTGAAAATCTTTGTTTTTCCTCCGTCAAACTAACTTGCTAGGGCCGCTTTCACACCCCTCACTCCTGAGTTCAGACAAGTCACGTCTTTTTTTTTTAGGTTTATGTTTCATCATTAAAGCTTGAATGTCTATTTGGTTTTTCATCTGAGTATCAGAGGTATGAGTTAAAGCCCTCGTCCTGACGCCGGATGGAGGGAATAGGAAAGATTGCTAGAGAGCAGAGGTGGGAATTCACTCGTTGGGATGGGAATGTTGGATTTTACACCACAAAGTTGAGCAACATTTCAAACACTGATGTGTTTGGAGTGTGTGAAGCTGAGCTGGATTTAAAATCTAAAAGTTTACTTTCCAGCGACTGGAAAAGAGGCTTTCCAACTTGACCTCCAAGCCCTTTCCTAAAGAGTTTATGGGGTCGGTCACTCTAAAATTTGTACATTTCAGTCTTAGTAGCTTTCAAAAATGAGGATTATTTAGGGCATGTTCATTGGCTATAGACGTGTGATTGACCAGACCTTAGCCAGTAAACAAAGCAGTTTAAAGCCCCGCCCCTTTTGTTATATCTGTAAAAGAAAAAAAAATTCAAATGGTGAAAAGACAAATAAAGACGCTTCAAAACATGACTTCAGAGTCGGCAGATGATGTCGCTGTTGCTACGTCCATCGTATTATGTGCCATGGTGATGACTCCCATCTTTTGAATACAGTCTATGTTTGTAGACTATTTGATTACATGATGATAAAAATAATGCTGCTGAAGGAAAGTAAACCAAACACAGTGACACACACTCCAACGCCTGTCTGATGTCTGGAGCGGGAAACAGTGTCCTTAAAAAAACTGTTTCCCCACAAAGTTAGTCATTAAATGTTCCTCCCTCTGTTCCCTACTTTCTCTCCTTCTCAGGTTACAACAGTCTTAGGTTTGGTTTTGCTTTGAAACATTCGTTCCTCCTTGTTTTGATCTCAAGAACATCCCTCTCTGCAGATACAACCCCTGAAAAGCTGTTACAAAGATCCAGAAAGACTTAAATAGAATTCAATAAATACATAAATAATCAATAAATAAACAAGATGAGAGACAAAGAAGTTCATCAAATACAAACAGACCATTTTCCCCATCCCCGAAAAAATCACACACCTCCCTCATACGATAAATACAAATATTTTTTTTTTCCAACAAGGAGCCCGTGAGAGATAAAAGAGTTTTAAAGCTTTTGGTTCTTAAATCATGTTGTCGTCTTCGGTCGTCAATGGATAATAGTCCCAGCCTTTTAATACATGAGCAACAAATAAGAGCGGGTAAACATATGTTATTTGTTTCTACAAAACCTATAAAACTAATGGATACATTCCCTCTAAAAGTGGATGTTAACAGCCTTTACCACCTGCACCCCATGTCCCTCCCCATATCATCTTTATCAATGGTTGCCTTCAGTATCTCTGTCCGTTCACATCAAAGTTCATCCCTGGCTTCAACATGGTACCTGTTTTCTTTAGTTCTCCAATCACAGCTAATAATTCCACCAAGATAAGAGCAGGGCGGAGCCAAGGTGTGATCAGGGGTGGCCATGATCACCACAGACGTAAGTCTGGCCAACCCAAGCGTCAAAAAACTAGATCTGATATTTGCTGGAATAACCAGTGATTAAATTACCACAGCTTTTTGTATATATCATACTGCTTGGATGGTCAGTGGTTTGAATTTGGTTTTAAACATATGGTAATAAAAATATACCTAACAATTAACTGATACAAAAATAAAAACTGGACCTTGTCTAAACTTAAAAAAACCCCCTCAAACTAAGTAAAATAATATTTTGCACTTACAAATCTAACAAAAAAAAAAGTAGAAAGTAAAAAAATAAATCAGTTTTTGTGCAGACAAATACAAACGGTTGAGTTTAATTCACTTTAAGTGACTTTAAGTCAACCGTTTGTGTTATAATATCTTTTATGAACTTTCTAAATGTAATACAACACAATAACATAAAACCCTGAAACTAAAAAAATGAAACGGAACACTTTAAAATAAAACCTTGAAATGTGCACACTAATTTATCCACTTATGCAATATAATCAGACTTGTAAACTGTTTTTTTAAAAAAAAATTTTTTATTGTGGTGCTGTCAAGGCTTTTAAAACTGAATTTATATTGTGTAGGTACTAAAATAAGAACCCCAGGAATTGATTTAAAATTGGGGTTTAAGTGGCCACCATAAGCATTCCTGCCTTTTTTAGTGTGTGTGAGAAACTCTGGAAACTTGCTGTGATTTATGTGATCATAACTGAACAAAAAAAATGCTAAATTTGTGCCTTCCTCTGTTGTTTTTATGAGACGTGATCTGTAACTTTTGCAGGAAGTTGACGAGTGTGATTGGCGAACTGGGAAAACAGGTCCTGGTTCAAAATGACCAGAGCTTTGCTCTTAACCGACTGATATTATTTTGTCCAACATGTGTTTTTGTGTGTTTTATGGTTTGGTTTGTATGTAAGAGAATTATCTTTACCTACACATGCTTACACAGACACACACACACATTCACACACACACACACAGCCAATCCGCTCATACGACTTGTGCATTGGTTTGGTTGTTCTATTTGGTATGGTTGTATTTCTAAAAAGTTTTGCTTTTGGTTTTCAGTTTTGGCTTTTTCACAACATTCTGAATCAACTTAACAAAAAAAAAAAGTGAATCCCAGAAGCTACATTTTCACAGTTATCTCCAAACTTAGAAGAAAAACCCGGACCACAACCGAAGAGACAAGAAGATATGAAAACGGGCAACGCGTTGCCAAACCAACCCGTCACCCCCACCCACCCACCCACACACCCCCCTCCCCCTCCTTACCCACCACATAATAAGAAGAAAGCAATGAGACGAATCCATACATCGGTAACAGACACACTATGGAAAGCAGAAACAAAAATATATATATTCTCAAAGTCAGTTTGTTGAGGTTAATCCATATTTTATCCATCCAGGAAAAAGAAAGTGAGAACAAAGCCGAGGTGGCCGGCAGAGGGAGGGAGGGAGGGAGGGAACGATTTCTGTCTGATGATACAAGAACGGCAATCACAGTTAAAGACGAACAGACAGACAGGGCCTTACTCACCCCTTCTCTCCCCCGTCCTCCCCCTCTTTGTTTGTATTTGGTTTCGTTACGCTTCAGTCACTCACACATAACTAGTAGCAGTAGCTTTTGGTTTTGGGTTACTTTTTGGTTTTTTGGTCCGCTGCTTCAAGCGCATCTCCTCCTGCTCCTCTTCCTCCTACTTCTCCATTTGCTCCTCCTCTTCTTCTTCTCCTCCTCCTCGCTTTTTCCCTGCAGCTCTTCATACCTTTGGCTCCTCCGCTTCTCCTCTTTCTCTTCTCCTCCTTGTTTCTTTTGGCCCTTTGATCTGATCTTTGGAGACAAAGGAGAGGGGCGGATGGGAGGGAGGGTTGGAGGGCAGGGGTTTGGGGGCAGTAAGGGGAATGCCGGTGCTTCACCTCTTTCTTTTGTTCTCTTTTTTTTTTTGGTTTGGTCTTTCTTATGCTTGTGGTGTACTGTATATATGTGTGTCTGTGTATATGTGTTTGTTTTCCCTTTGACACTGCTGAGGTTTTGTCTGGACACTCGTCTCCCGGGCGATTCCAGAGACAACGCTGCCAGAGGCGATGCTTTGGTATCCAAGAGTGACTGTCTGGTGGTCGATGAGCAGTCTGAAAGGTGACGTGATGATGATGATGGTGGTGAGGGTGTATAAAGGGTAACATTAAATACAGCAAATAATAAAAATAATATAAAAAATAAATAAACCACACATCTGCTGCAGGCAGCATGAATACTATTCAGTGTATACTTTGGTTTGAACAAAAATGAAAGATAATAATAATAATGATGATGATGATAATGATGATGATTAAAACCTGTCTCTGAGGGAAATCTGAGATACAAATAATCCCCAAAATCAACTGTGGATCTAACAAATTGACATTTAACATCTAAACAACCCTTGAAATTTTGACCAGTATTTTCCTTTTAACTTCAGTGGCGTTTCCAACTTGTGCCAGAAGGGTGGGTTTTGCTACAAAGAGGGCTTTAATGAATACCAGAAAGTTATTATTGTACTACAGCGAATACAGTTTGGCTTCTTACCGGACACTAAAGTAATTATTATGGTAGTAAAGCCCACCCGTCTGCTGCTCCAGGCTCGTTATAACAAACAGTCTGTTAAAATGTAAGGTAGGCTGACCACTGTAAAGCTGTAGAGAGAGAGGTAGGTAGATATCCTGCGCGTGGGTTCAACTGTAACGTATGAAACTATTTGAGTCAGATATGAAAGAGCGATGAATACAAAATAATAGAAAAATAGATGTTTTGTAAATTTTCAGCTGAAGATGGGGAAATAAAAGGAAAACAGAAATCCTGAGTGAAATGGGAAATGTTTGGCATGACGCAGAATGAAGTACTAAACTGATCCTGGACGGATCAGAAAGTCTTTTTGAACTAAAGCTTTTCGCTCCGTTTGTTGGTTTTTTTTGTCTTTTTTTGTTTTTTTTTTTTTTTTTTTTTTTCCCTTTTTTTTTTTTCCACACACAGTTTCAGTTTTCATCCCTGCCCTCACTGAGTTTTTTTTTTTCTCCAGCTGTTAAAAAGCGTGGCGTCACTTCACGATGCCAAGCAAAAACACACCTCAGTGCCACCTCTCCAGCTGTAGATCAATATTTGGTTTCGAATTCCCCTCCTTCGTTCTGCAGTTCTCTCTATCCTTTCCATCCCACCTCTCTCTTTGCTTCCTCCCCGCATCCATCTGTGTATATTTTTGGCTTCAAAAGACGTCAGCAGGGAGACACAGAAAGAGAGAGACAGACAAAACCAGAGATGGATTGGACAGAGAGATGGCTTTGGTTCAAAGGCGAGGTTGTAAATTAAGATTTTTAAAGCTCCTTTAATCGTCCTCCGTCTCCTCCTCGTCCTCCTCTAATAGGATACTTTGGCTGTCAGTCGGGGATCAGTCGGCCATGGCCCCTCCCAGTGGTGGTGGCGAGGCTTCGCTGAAGGAACAGAAAGAGGCGGGACTTGAACAAGGAGACACAGACTCTTCTGGGCAGGAAGTTGGGCTCATGAGGTTGCTGGTGCCAGCGGAAGGAGACTGGGAAAAGGAGGGCCTTGGGCCGCACACGCCACCGCTGCTGCTGCTGACCAGTCCCATGGCGGTTGTGGATGTTGCTGCCATAGAGCCGGTCACCATGGGGAGGAGAGTGGGTCGGTTGAGGAAGAGAGAAGAGCGGAGGGAGGAGGGGACAGAGGGACCCCCGGGTCCACCGAGAAGCATGTGACCTGCTCCACCTTCAAGGCTGGAAATGGGTAGCTGCCCACCGCTGGCTGCCAGAGCTGCAAGGCATGGAAGAGGGGAAGAAGAAGGTGGACAGAGAAGAACAGAGGACAGGAAGGTGAAGACAAAGATAGAAGAAGGAAGATGAAAAAGAGACAGGATTAGGCTCAAAAAACGAAGATGAGGGGAAGATTAAAAAAAAATTGCAAAAAAAGTGAATGAAAAAGTCAAAATTGACATAAAATGAAAACAAAAGTGTTCAGAACAAAGTTGCAAAGTGATCAGAGGAACAAAAGAAGAGGCGCGTAGAGGAGAGAGGGAAATATGCAGATGTGATGGCAGTGTAGAGGATGTAAATGTCAGAAAAAGAAACAAACAAAGAGAGAATTAAAAAGTCTATCAACAGATCAGACACATTAGTTACTGACAATAGGTTAGTGAAAATGAGGATGATTAAGGAAAAGGTTGAATCAATTTGAAGAATTTTCCCACGAAAATCATAACAACACATAGAAAAGTAAAGCAGGAGTGTCAAACATAAGGCCCGCGGGTCAGAACCGACCCACCAACCGAGTCCAGTGTGGCCCAATGGGCTGGTTTGCCAAGCAGAAGATGAGAAACATCTTAGGACTCACTGTGATTCATGCAAAATACAGTAAGTTTTAGAGCTCTTTTGCTAACAAAGGAACTACTCACACAACATCACACCAAAGCACTGTAGGTTTGTCATACTTAGTTGCTCTAAGTTCATCTAAAGGGCGCATGTGTAGCTGGTGCTTTGTGGTTTAGTGCCTCAGAGAAGAGTCAACACGAAAAACGAGCAGGGACACGTTTATCCTTTGATGATGAAATTTAGATTACTCAGGCTGAAGTTGACCTTTGTACATCCGCTAATGTGGAAAGTATCAAATCCACATAAGGTGGTAGAGTCATTTAGTCTTTATTGAGTATATGTGGAGAGAACTTGGATTTATGATAAAAATCAAAAAATCTCAGGTTGTTTGTAAATTATGATGACACTCAAAAAACCTTAAAATGCACAGAGACAAATGATATACAGCAAAGGATGAAACCCGATCGTGATATTCACACACGATGGATGTGAGAATGAGCCCTTTGTGTCTCATCCTATCAAACCTGTATCTGTTACTATCTGCACAAACAGTAGTTTGCGGGCTTTTAATAGAAAAACAATGAACAGGCTAAAGAGGTTTATTTTAGACACAGTGCTCTGAAAAATATTTGCCCCCTTTGTGATTTCTTATGCGTCAGATCATCAAACAATTTTTAATATTTGACAAACATAACCAAAGAAAATACAAAAATGCCTTTGAGGTCCAAAATCGTTTTCTTTTTAAGCCCTTCAGAGATGGACTCGCTGGCATGTTTGGGTTCTTAAACCAAGTGTCTTTGAGCTTCTTCAGGATTTTCTGGTAAAGAGCAGAATTCCTGCTTTCATCAATTACAGCAAGTCGCCCTGAGTAGCCCAACACCATCACATTTTGACTATTGGTATGATTTTTTTAATGAAATGCTGTGTTAGTTTTACGCCAGCCGTAACGGGACTCAAACCTTACAAAATGTTCAGCTTTTGTCTTGTCAGTCCACAGAACATTTTCCCAAAAGTATCGGTGATTAGATGTTTTTTTGGGTAAATATGAGACAGCCTTCTGTTTTCTTTTGGGTCAGCAGTGGTTTGCTCCATGGATGCCATTTTTCTTAAACTCTTACTTATTACTGAATCATGAACTCTGAGCTTTTTCTATCTATAGTTCTATAGATGTTGTTCTGGGTTCTTTGTGACCCCCTGAATGAGTCACTGATGCACTCTTGTAGTAACGTTGTACTCTCTGGAACCTTTAACGACTGTTGTACGTTTTCTCTGAAACATGTAACTGTGGTTACATGTTTGAGATTATGAGGAAATCAGTAATGGTGCATACATGTACTTAAGTAGAAGTAAAGATACTAGTACAGATACTAGATATTTGTTTAAAAACGTAGGGAGTAAAAGCAAAAAGTTGTCAAGTGCACATACCTGAAAATTCTCCGTAAGTACAGTAGCAAAGTAGTTGTACTTTGTTACTCCCCACCTCCGTTAGGGAGGTTAATGCTTTTCCACAGAACTGTATTTCATGGCTTTTTATTACTTTTCAATGAGATAAAGTCCCAGTACTGTAACAGTAGCCGTCTGTTCTGCAAGGTTACTGCTGCAAGCTTGTCAGGATAACCTGTCAATCTGTCCGAACTCTGTGTAACACAGTGATACACCTGCCAACGTTTGAATTCCCGTGTAATAATACACACTTTTATCCATTACATGAGAGTAAACATTTACAGCATGTGTGGCCCCAAAGGGAAGCAAACTGAAATCCTTTCCTGTCAACACTTCATTTCATCCCATCCTTTTTTCTTTCTTAAACTCAGGCTCTTCTTTCTTTCCTCCTTCAGCCTAAAACTCTATCAGAGCCAACAGTGCCAGAGCTGCAGTTTCCATAACAGACTGTATCCTTCTCATCAGCACATGGCCCGGAGGACGCCGGCTATGAATGACGCTGAACAGAGCGCGAGAAAAAGGGGAAGGCCTGAATCGGCGCTATAGGGAGATGGCGCACGTGACGGATTCAAAGCTGAGCTTATTTGTGATGCTTAATTGATTTGGCAGCAGATCGTCTCTTTCAAAGTGGAGAATTTTGAGTGAAAACTAGTTATTTAGCCAACAGGCTTTGATATTGAGAGGGTGGGGATCGTGCCTGTTCAACTGTTTACTGTAAGCTGACTTGGCCTCCTAAGCTTTGCCATAAGGGGCTCTTGTCACTTTGTGATAATAGCAGGCTATTGTATGAGAATCAAATTGAATCTTTCACCATACTGAACGATTCAAAAAGTTTGAGAAAGGATGAGCAGTGTGTGCCGGGCTTGCTCTTGGCTACTGTCATACTGAGGCTTTGCAAGGAAATTCATTTTGGGCAGAATGGATGAAGGATGAAATGGGAAGTGGTCTTTAGAAATGAAGACTCGCTGGGCCAGAAGGGACAGTCCAACAACACACACTCATGCACTCGGTGACACAAACCTTGCATGGTAGCCAGGGGATTGTTGCCAATGAGGGCCTGGTTCATCCCTGCGCTTACTCCCATCATTGTGTTCCTGAAATGTGGATGGATCGCAAATTCACAAACACACCCAAACATTTATGCATGTAGAGAAACATTTTCCAGGTTAAATAACATCAAGCCAGCATTTGTCTGTGTAGGTTCTCAATCATCCACATCATGGTAGTCTAGGGAGCTCTGACGCCGTCTCCAACCCCTCTCTTTAGGCTCTTTTGGGTCAGGACATCTTCCATTCAAAACCGTTTAAAATGCTTGGGTGGATTTAACCCTTTCATGCATAGTTGTCTATACAGTGGGCAGCTATTCATAGGCTGTTTTCATGTATTTGTGTCAGTGTTGATGGTATACTTGAACATAAACTACTACACTGGACACTGTTGTGTCACTCCATACACATCAGATGTCCAGGTTAAAAGGTACATGTTTAAAAAAAATGAAGTTAAAAAATCTTTGTTTCATGCCTAAAGATGAATAAAAATACTTAAGAAAATGGTTCAAACAAGCTCATGTTTGGACAATTTTGAGGTCAATAGAGAAATTACTGAAGTAGACTGGAATCTGAAAGCAGCATTGGCAGTGAAGGAGGTCCAGAGGTGCACAAGGAGAGCTTGGAGGGTTTGGTTTAGTACTTGGAACACAGTCACATGGGTTTTTGAGCAAAGCTTGCATCATAAATGTATGAGCTGATGTCATGTTACAGATCATGATCGGGTCAATTTCAAAAGGTCTTTTTTCTTTTTTGCACGTGATGGAATTCAGAGGGTTTGCTTAAAACTAACCAACAATAAGAAACCTTTAAAAAGTTTTGTGTTCATTTGATATTTTTTTCATTTCAGTCCAGGAGAGCAAATAAAGAAGAGCTAGCTTTTTAGAAAAAAAACGTGGATCTTTCTTCCATCTAGGGATCCGACTAATTCCTGCAGTAATACCAAAATAATATCATGTATCAAAAATGGCTCTAGCTGAGTAATATTACACTGAAATGCATTTATTAGGATTACAAGGGAGCAGAAGCTGGAGGTAATTATAAGATAGTAAAGACAAGGAAAAACCAATTAGTAATTACATATCTTGGATCATTTTGACACTCACCCAGCGTTGAGCCCAGAGGTCCCGAGGCTGGGAGGAGCTGGGCTGGCTGTGCTATGAGGAGGCGGAGTCACAGAAGAAGAAATGGCAACTGAGCTGACCGGAGTCATGGGGCAGGACGCTGAAGGTGACGAACTGGTGCCTGAGAGGGAGAGAAGAAGAGTGATACGGATGTCACACAGCGGTGCCCAGAAGAATTACAGCGTTATTACTAAATAAACACTGTGGTGACACAGTTCTTCATCAACAGCCAGGGTCCTGAACTATTCAAAGGTATTCTTCTCACCATTCAACTTCACTTTCTGGTTGGCTAGTACTAGCCTCGACTCAATGGGCCAATAAATTTCCAGCTGTGTTTGCTACCTGTCAGGTCATCCGTCATATCTGTGAAGCCTGGACAGCTCACGGACGAATCATGACTCACGGAGGTAAACAACTCAAGAGAAGACCTGCGCTTCTGTGCTGCTGTCAACAAAACATCCCCGTTTTCTGTTTCCAGTCTTAATTATTTTTTTGTCTCGGTGATGATTCTTCCATGTTTCATCAAATCAGCGAAACACTCCAACAATACTGAAGTATCAACTGTTCCCAAATAATGTCAGGACCAGACCGACCTTTGGGTTCAAAAACATAATTGAGAAGCAGCGCTCTAACCTTTAATAATTTATTGACGAGCGTCTACACAGGCACAAACAGTAATTACAGCTCACCTGTTGTGCTGAGGCTGGTGGTGACCTGGGACAGACCCTGACTCGATATCTGCAGATAGAGGGAAAGAGAAATTAGGAAGTTCTTCCATCCTACTGCGAAACATCAGTTCCTGCATCGAGGGGGGACTGTACCATGTGCGGGCTGTAGCAGGGGGCTTTGTGCGTCACAACGGGCGAGGTCTGGCTGGGCAGTGGAGGGGTGGTGCTGCTGGAGGGGTTGATGCGTTTCTCTTTCTGCCGGCGGTTGCAGAACCAAACGCGAATCACCTCCTTTTCCATGTTGAGCTGCTCCGCCATCAGCAGGATCTCCTCAGAGGTAGGCTTCTGGTTCTGAGGAGGAAGAGATCAAAGTGATGAGAAAGTACCGAAAACACTGCATGCAGTCAGAAGAAGGCAAATTAGTAAAGGGAGGATATCCAAAATAGGCTTATCATACATAGACAAGAGGCTTTTTTTTAAAGTCGCTGCATAAGTGTAACAATATATTTGTATTAACCATTTATGGTGTGCTAATCTAAGGCAGGAGGTGTCAAACATAAGGCCCGGGGGCCAGGATTTGCCAAGCAAATTCTTCAATCTGGCTGACTGGATGATATTGGAAAAGTAGAACAGAAATTTTAGACTTCATTTTATTTTCATAATTTCAGAAGTTTTACAGCTTTTCCTACTTTTCCTAACCCTAACCTGAAGAGTTGCGCTGACAGATTTCTTTTGAAATAGCACTTCATCTTTTATATAGATTTTCTCAGGGACTAAATGTGTAGTTAGACTAAACTGTACACAAGTAGAAAGGGCAGTCTCATTGGTCCGACCCACATAAGATCAAAGTGGGCTGGATGTGGCTCACGGTGGTAAATGAGTTTGACATCTCTGAGCTAAGGTGTGCAGTAGATGTAGGGTAGTTTGTACAGGATGTAAACCTCTAATATAACACTCTTTGTCCCTGTTTGTGTTCTGTGCTGGGCGAGTGTTTAGCAAGTTCATGTTTATGCTTTTTATGAAACTGCAAATGTTTAATTTAAAGAAAATGTTTTACTTTTTATTAAATATAGAGACTCCTTAGTTATTTAAAAGAAAAGCTCCAAGGTTTAACATATCTCTAAAGACTGGTCACCACATCTTGGGCTATTTTTAAATATTTTCCTTCTTGCCACATTTTAAATCTTTGTAGAGCAAGAATGTAGGGTTGAGGGTATTTAGGGTTAAAAATGGTGACATTCATGAATCTTATTGTCTAATAACTGGTGACAGTTTAATTTACAGTATATCTGCTAATAACTTAATCTCCTACCGTGCTGAAGTTGCGCTCTAGGATTACTCGCACATTGGTCTCGATGCTGGTGCGTTTCTTCCTGCGTCGGCCGGGTAGGCCCTCGATGCCCAACATGGGGGAGGAGATAGAAGAAGGGCTGGGCAGCATGCTGTCTACCGCCATTGTTTCTGTGACAGAAACGGAGAAATAGAGGGAGAGAGAAAGAAGACGTAAAGGAGGGAAGTGTAAAAGATGAAACTTTATTAGTCCCACATGTGGGAAATCTTTTGGTCATGGCAAAAAATACAAGTTAAGAAATAAAAGAAAACAATAAAATAAAATAAAATAGAATAACATACTATCAAAAATAGAATAAAATAAGAATGATCAGAAAGAGGTCGTTAAATGTCAAATTAAATTGAAATCCTGAAAATATTTAAAGAAAATTTAAAGCCTTTATTTAAGGCTTTTCTATCAAAAATAAAACATCTTGAGCTTATTTTCAAATTAAAGTTATTTTTAAAATATTGCTGACTCTCACATGTTCCAGCAAACAAAGATGAGTGCGCTGAGTGTACACCAGCAAAAAATACTTCTCAGTACCTGCGTCACTCAGCCACTTCTCGAGGAGAGGTTTCAGCTTGCACATGTTCTTAAAGCTCAGATTGAGAGCTTCAAAGCGGGAGATGGTGGTCTGGCTGAAATCGTTGCCGTACAGTTTTCCCATAGCCACACCAACATCGCCCTGATGGAGATAGAAAATTAGCATCACTGTGCAAATACGTACAGACTTTATCATGCAAACGCTCCTGCCTGCCTCCCTTCTTCTTACCTGGGTGAATCCCAGCTTTATGCGGCGCTGCTTGAAGGTGCGGGCAAACTGCTCCAGCTCCTCTAGATCGCTGGGTTCTTCCCCCATGTGACCCCCGTGACCCCCATGACCTCCAGAACTCAAGCCGGAGGCTAAGGAAGAAGCCATGGCACTGCTGGATGCAGAGGTAACTCCTACAGATGTCACAACACCAACACCGCTGCTCCCAGTGGCAACTAAAGAGCCTCCACTGCTGCTGCTTCCAGCATCGCTGCTCTTCTCTCTCTGTGATGTCAGCAGGAGTGAGAAAAAGAGTACATGCATGATTCATTCAAACATTCTTCACAGGCTGGCTCACATACTTTTCCTGAGAAACATGCACATTAATGTTCTAGGAATTAAAAAAATATTCAGTACACATGAGGTCATCAGCTGGATTTTGAAACAGCATCCTTCCTTGGCTTAGCACTAAGAGAAGCCATTTATTGCACGTCAAAGCTTTGACCCTGCAGGCTGTGAGAGTGTCAGCGATTTGACAAGACATCATGCATGATATCTGCTACTACGCAGCTCATTTACATTCACATCTGTTGTGTCTGACACGGCTTTATCGCAACTTAATCAAAAATCTGTAACAGTGTTTGGATGCGTGAGGATGCATGCATGCATCACGTTATAGAGGATAATGGGTGAGGATACAGGATACCTCATTGGACCAGAAATTGCACCTGTTTTGAAAAGAACATACTATGAAAATGCCTGACTTATTGAGCGGCTTCCTTGACATTTTTCAGCTGGCAGGACGGTTGCATCACAGATGATTTATTAGTTCTTCATGCAAACTTGTACCGCTTTCAACCAAAGCAGAAATGATTGACATTAAGGTGTGTTTGCAGGTACTTCTGAGGCAGATAAATGCTGATAATAGTGAAACTCCGTGGTACAAAGATTCTCATTTAAATGAAAAGAAAAGAAAATGTATGTAATTTAGCTCATTTGCATGTTTTGTCAGTCTCTCACACAGACACACACACACACGTGCAGACACACACAGATTTCCTACCTGTGCTTGGAGTCCCAGGCGAGGTGGTGATGTCAGCAGTCCCCCTGGGCTTTGTTGAGGTAGCTGGATCAGATTTGGTGTCGAGAGCAAACCTGTAAAAATAAATCAAACACTTAACAATCTAACTATGCCAACTTCCCAGCCACAGATTGGATTAAGGAGTTCCTCTGCGGATGAACTCATCGAAAGGTGAAAGCAGCATGGATGATTCACTGAAAACTTTGCTGTTATTAGGACATATAACACATTTCCTAAACAACTTCACCATTTAATTCGCAGGTTTAACTTTTTTGATTCTCAGATGAATTCCATGTAATTTTTTTTCAAAGAAAGGCGGTTTCAGGGTTTTCCTCACCCTGCTGTGGCTGCTGTGCCTGTGCTGGCTGTGACAGGAGGAACTGGGCAGGAGACTGGAGAGGATGACCCGGCATTAAAACCAGCTGCTGGAGCTGCAACAGCTGCTGGATGTCCTGCGACGCAACACAAGCGCATTTCAATACAGAGCAGTAATAAAGTCGGGTAAAGATGAGTCAGTTTATTAATTTAGACTTATTATTAGTTACGGTGATGAAAGAGAAGTCAAATCAGAAGAACACTCTTTAAAGCTGATGGTACCTGCGCTGTGAGCTGGATTGGCTGCGACAGAGCCAGCTGTGGAGGCGGGGCTTGCACTGTTTGCTCCTGTTTGGTTTGCTGCTGCTGCTGTTTTTGGGATTGCGATTGGTTTTGTTGCTGCTGCTGTTGCTGCTGGTTGGCTTGCTGCTGCGCGGCGGCGTGGGCAGCGTGAGCGGCATGGGCGGCGTTCGACTGCTGAACGGCTGCCGCCAAGAGCTGAGCCTGCGCCTGTTGGAGGAGCAGCTGCTGCTGGGCTGGGAGAAGCGCAGCAAGCTGGGAGAGAGCAACAGTTGGAGGAGGGAGAGGAATGAGGACAGTGATGGAAAATGAGAAGAAAATGTAAGCATGCACAGTGAGAGGGAAATGGAATTGGAGAAATAAAAAAAAATAATGCAGGACGGCAAAAGTTGGAGAGAGAACAGAGAGTATCAGCTATCATTCCAGGAACACAGGTGTAGGTGAATCTGTTAGCGGACAGTAAAAGCATGCCAGAGCAAGACAAGCAAAGAAAAGGAACCCACTTAACTTCAAAGAACATCTAGCTGAAATGCAAAAACACAAAAATACTTAAGTACAGGTAATGCAAGTGCTTCTGGTTTGTCAGGGAGGCCTTATTCACGTTACCTAACGCTAAATTGTTGATTGCACGCTCTGACCTGTATGACAGACACGTGAAGGGGGTTTTTCAGCATTGCATCATTTTTGTAGAAATGTAAGCACAGAGCAGCTCAAAAACTCATGTTTTTAAGGGAACACTAGAGAGGGAGTGTAGAAAACAATCCTGGCAAGTGTTATTATTGAAGAGACTACAGATGAGTGTATGGCATCTAAAGCATAGACATACTGGGATGTCGGATGGGTTCCAACATGTTCATTTCCATTTGATCAGGTCAGTTTAGTCAAATCTGCATCGGTAACACCTAGATGACCTATTTTTCTTCAGATAATTCCCTTATTTATTTTTACATACTATTTAAACTTTCTTCTTATCCATTACATACCAATACGTTACAGTTAGTGTTACCTCTACCTGCATGTTTTACCCATTTACCCACTTTCTTATCTAAAAAGCAGTGGTTTGAAAAGTTAGATTTCTCTGCTTTTGTTGTTCACTAGCTTTTGCAACTTGGCAGATGTTTTCTTTTCTGATCAAATTCCAACTTCTGATTTTAAACATTCAAAGTAACGTAATCTAATGTATTATCATGTATTACTTAAAAATGCAGAAGCAGACCCAGGGCTACATGCTGGGATAAACTCATGTAAAGATTCTAATCACACAAACTGTGTAGTGTGGATCAGAGGTAACGATGGATTTACATTTCGATGATGGCTTTGAGACTAAGACCTGCTAGTACACAGATTACAGATTACAACAACACCAGCTGGAAGTGCTGCGTGTTCTCGCAGGCCGACAAACAGTTCCCATCTATGTGTTGGCCAGCAGCAGCTTTTCATCATTTTTACTAATGTAATTTCCTCTGCGTGTGTGTGTGTGTTTTCTCACCCCTGCTAGCTGACTTCCAGCAAGCATCAACTGTGTGTGGTGGTGCTGAGTCTGTTGCTGTTGCTGAGAGGGCGGTGCCGGAAGTGTAGTGCTGTGTGTTATCTCAGAGCCGTCCTCAATCTTTCCCTAAAGGAGAAAACGAAGGCACAAGTTATTTTAAAACCACACTCACCATCCTGAGAAAGAAAATCTGATTTTTTTGATGATTTTCAGTTGCTTAGAAATTACAAAATTCAGATGGTATCTTTACGGCATCCGCGTGCATCTCCGCATTAGCAAGGCTGGTGAATCAGTTCATTCCTACGAAGTGGATTTGAAATGACATGCGTACCTTAGAAGACAACTTCTTGCTATCAAATGTTTTGCGAGTGCGTACCTCTTGCATCGCATGACCACAGAAAATATTTGACTAAGAAGTCAAAAAGTGACTAAAGCTAAAGTGTTTTGGGATCCACTCCGACTTGATTTATGTTCCTCAGACTGCAAAGATCTGAGGAACATAAACCAGATTATGTTGAAAAGAAAGGCGGAGATCATCTCTTATTTCTTTTTTGTGCGTGTGACTCTGAACTCTAGCCTCGCCGTCTGCCTTTCTGCTTACCCCTGAATCATAGATTGAATCTTTTGTCGGTCATCTCTCCAAAAATCCAGGTCAATTTTCCTCGTATTCATGTTGTCAGAAAAAGTCCAAAACCCGCTGACGTCTAGCTAGCGTTACGTGTCGGTGTGTCGTCACTGTCCATCCATCAGGGTTGGAGTTTTTGTCTGTCCATCACTGCCACCTTGTTCACATCCATTTCCATTAATGGCTTGTCTCTACAGGATTTTTCTTCGTTGAAGCGGTAGGTGTGGAAACAGCAGCGTGATTTGCATATTGGATGTTTTTTGTGGGCGTGTGTCATTGTGGTGCCAAAGGCATATAATACACGTGTACACATATGTGTTTACACAAAAACTTACATAAGCCAGAACACAGAAACAGGCATATAAAATAAACTGTGCAGCATTTATCAAACTATTTATTTCGTATAAGGAAATATTTTCATTTCAGAAGAGTTTTAAATGGTGAATTAATGAACACACGCACGCACACACACACACACACACACACACACACACACACTGCATGCCCGATCACGCTCACCTTGTTGCCAACTGTTGTAGGAGAGAGGCTGAAGGGGCTTGCTTTCATTGTCTGAGCCTGCAGCAAAACAAATTTAAAAAAATGCGTTGCACATGAAAGAACCAAAGCCTGATGACACATTTAGGAGAAATGACTTCCTGTAATCTCTGTCCATAGATTTCCAGTGAACCATAGTTTTGTGGGTGAGGCAGGTATGACTTATTATTAATTATTAAGCATGAAAACAGAAAAACAAAACAAATCACTGAGACTGGTCAGAATTTTAAGACAAGCTGGAGATTCACATGAAACTAAAGATTCTCAGCATGAAAGAAAAATGATAAGTTTGTTTTATATGTGCTCACGTATGTCAAATATTATGTTAGATTAACTGAGACAAAAAGCATAGTTTATAACTTTGGCATCCAGGGACACGCCCTCACCCAGGATTCACTAACCCATTGTTAAGAAGGGCTCTTCAGAATAGTTGACATATATCATAAAATTGCACTCCATCTTTAAAAAGTGGTTTTATGCTAATTAAAATTGTTTCTTTGGACTTGATTGTAACACAGTCTACCCGGAAAATCTCTCTCTCCTCTCATGGTGCAGCAATATGGAGACAAAAAGACGGAGCGAGGCCTAAACCAGTTACATCTGTGTCAGGATTGTTGTAGTCCACGTCCACACAAAGTTGAGCACAGTGAAAGTGCACCATCAGCGAGTACATGCTCAGTATCTTTAAAGAGAAAAGTAAAATACCCACCTGCTCATCTGGGCTGTTTCTGTCAGAGTCTGAAACAAAGACAGACATTTAAATAGCTTATTAGCAAGAATGTGTGCTCGTGTGCTCGTGTGTTGCACACTTGCATAACATTCACTGCAAAATTGGAGCCTACTGTTTTCCTGTTCAGCCTGTTTAAAGATTAGATAACTAAATCGTCCGCACTGTGACTGAACACGAGTGTGTGTGTTGTACCTGAACTGTCCCCTGGATAGTCAGCTCCAGGCTTTTCCTCCCCTGCTTTGGACATCCTGATATCTGCAGGAAACACACACAGATATCCATCAGACAGGTGCATGGAAAACTCTTGAACTGGTATGTTGGCTCCACAGCTGACGATCAATGTGTGGATAACACGGTGCCAGCATGCAGGGGAACGGGAGACATGACACATGCACACATCTGGAGGTTTCTGATGCAGCTATGCAGAAAGCTGCATTTCTATGCTGCTTTTTAATCGAACTTATTTAATTTTTTTTAAATTTTTTGTGTTGCTTGAAATTCTTTTTTGATAATAGTTTTAACGCCACATTTTTTTCTGCTTTCATTTTGTCTTCTTTTTAGTTTTGTTACATTTCTTTATTGTTTGTTCGACATGGATTATTACTGCTCGCTTGCTATGCTTTTCTGCCTGTCTGGCCTGTCGAGTGCTATATTGCATCATTAATTTGTTATTACATTTAATTACGAAACATTTACAAGGAAGGAACTCATGAGGGATTCCTTCAAATGCCTTATGAGTTCAGGATAATAACCCACAGCTCACAACCTAAACTGTGTTGTAACTTCTATTTTTATATCCTGGAATTTTAACGCTTATTCATATTTGGTGTGAAAAGACATGATAGAGTAAAAACTGCACTTTTACAATTTTTTTTTTTTTTTAATCAAATTATGAGAACTTTTTTAAGCACACAAAACTTGCATTATGCATCCTTTTTTCAGCTTGCCAATATACAGCAAAAGGATAAAAACAGTCGGTGCTTCCTGAACAGGAGGTCAGCCGCCTCCTCTGTGTTGGAGCGGCTGAACTCCTGTGCTTTTTGCTATTATGCAGGTCAGAGTAACAGTGAAAGATCAACTAAATTAAATGCTGCTATGAAGCCTTTGAATTTGAACGAACAGTGTGCAAACCAGGTTGTTGTATGTTTGAAGAAGAAAAAAAACCCCATTTGAACATTTGAAATAACGAGACGTATAATTTCATCTTGTTTTGTATCCCGGACACAGGCAAGACAAAATCTCTGCTAAGCAAAAAAAAAAAATTTATGCCACACCAGCAAAACCGACGATATCGGGCTCTAATTTAGCTCTTTAAATGTAAACTTTATTGACCCGGGAGGTAGAAGTGGGATTAATAGTCAACTTTTCATGGCAGACATCATCCTAACTACCTTTGCTGTTCCTTCAGTTTGTGGCCACTTCTGGGACTGCAGCAGTAATTGGTCCAGGAAGAACAACGCCACACGAACTGCTTACCTGAGCACCGGACATTATTCAGCATCACTGCAGACGTCTTTGTGAAGAAAAAAAACAAAAACAAAACCTCTTTCCCCCCCTGCACTTAACTTCTGTCTTTCACTTTTATAATTAATTTTCCCTCTTGTGCGCAGGACTTTTATAATAAACGTCTCATCTATGGCATCAGTCTGGAAAGGATTTATGGCAATAATAGCGGTAAGAAGGAGCTCCAAATCTGAGGTCGGTGTGAATCAGTGCACTAAATCTGTTTTAGGTTCATGCAACTGACAGGATGCACAACAGGGAGAATATTTAAAGTACATCACATAAAAACACAGCTGACATCCGCCACCATATTGTTTCCCCACTGTGTAGTAGACATAGCCCGAACACACAAGCTCCCTCCTGTCCCTACAGGTTCAGTCTTCAGAACCCCCCCCCCAGGGATAATTATATGAGCTCAAGATAAATATGTGGATCTTTATAAGGTTGTTTCTTCTAAATGTTAATGTGTAATATCAGGAGACCATCGATGTTTAGTTATTAAAAGGCCAAATATTGATTTAACTGTCAATATCTTAAATTTTACAGCATATCTAGGCTGAATGAAAACATTTTTTTTCAAAAGAGCAATTTTTGCATCATTGCATTAGAGTAAAAAAATCATAAACTGGTCCTAAGCGACAAACCACAGCGCAAGGCTCCCTGTCAAGGGCGCAAGAGCAGCATCATTGAGGGTATCGGCCCAGTGACAAGCAGTTTTTACCCTAAAGGGCCACATTATTTTCTGAGAGTGCAGGAGAGGGAATGATTGAACACCTTAAAAAAACAAAAACAAAAGAAGAGCTTTTGGGAATTATATAGAAGGGTCACGAACAATTTCAAGGTGAGCTGAAAGATAGTGGAGGGCAAGGGGGAAAAAGGGGGGGGGGGGGTTACAAGGAGAAAATGCAGAAAAAGAGAAGATAAAAAAAAGGATGAGTAAAGAGAAAAAGACAAAAACTCTAGTAACAGATATCTGTTTAACAGTTCTTGGGTTCTATTTATTTCTTAATCTCTTCAAAATGTTTGTGGTATTATTATCATGCTACCATTATTAAGAAAACAAGCAACAAGTCTCCTCATTTCTTGTTGCTGTCTGAGGTAAAAATGCAAGAATCGGAAATCTTTCTGGTTTGGTGATGTAAAAAGCAAACAGTAAATATTCCTTAAAACTGAATGAGCGTTTAGTCAGGAGAGATCCTGCAGTTGCATAAAGAGCCCAGTTGGGGGCAGCACTCTCTTAGACATCCTGTGTCGATGTGTGTGTTAGTGTACCAAGCACAGCACAGCAAACACACCAATGAGGCGTATAAAAAGTGACTCTTGTATTCATTTGTATATAACAGCAGAGAAGTAGGAAGATGTGCTTTAAAGGGGCAAAGACCTGCGGAGCCGATCATTCAGAAAACTAGAAGTGGACCAGAATTTACTTATCCCCAAAGATGAAGAGGAGGATGTTACTTTAAAAATACAAAAACCAAAGCTGGTGTTAAAAAAAAACCTCTTAATTCATCTGTTTAATTAAATAAGCTCAGCTCAACACTGTTAATCAAACTTACTGTTTTTATATTTCATATCTTATAAATGATTTTTAACCAAAGACAGTTTAAAAAGTGTAATATTACTAATACCACCACTTTCTCTAATCACAGCTATATTTAATGTTATTGCTATCACCGCGACATCGCAGACAACCGAACCTCCAGAACGACTCGGTGTCAAAATACAATTCACTAAAACGCCGCCCCCATTTAATTCAAACACGGAGTTAAATTAATACACTCCGCTTCAAACATGCACGTTACCACTCCGGGCTCCTTCATCCTCTCAGGATATGAAGAAAGGGATCCCATAAAATCATTTAATCAGCCCTCTCCCCATAACGCCTCTACTGCCCCTAACCCCTTTGGTCATGGAGACTTTTAACCTCCCCCCATCCCCCAACCAACCAACCAGCCATCCATCCCGTTCCTCCTCATATATGCCAACAAATCAAACGGCCTGAACCCCAAATGTCACAGATGTCCAGTACACATCAGAGAGCATGTTTTAAACCAAACTGCATTATATAAACGAACACGTCTCTACATCTGCAATCTGCACATGTACACCCCAGCCAAGCCTACCCCACCTCTCACCCAGCTCTGGGTTTGAGTGCTTTTCCTTTAACAATGGCAATATTAGCGGATTTAGGAATAAAATTTCATTCCAAGTTATAGTGACCACCACCCCAGCACACTCCACCCTGAGGCAGCTTAACAGCAGTTGCATGGATGTAAGGTAGACCCCCCCCCCACTTCAATCCCTCCTTACTCATCCTATCAGTGCTAATAACAGAGGGGGGGAGGAAGAGGGGCCACTGGGCAGATGATGTATCTGTCTTGTGGGGCTGACATGGACAGCCTGTCTGCCTGTGTGTGTGTGTGTGTGTGTGTGTACGAAAGGAGGGGGGAGGGGGGCACAGGGTCACTGTCAGGGAATTAGAAAAGAGGGACCGAGTGAGAGAGAGAGGGGAAGAGAGGGTGCAGGATGGCTGGAGGGGTCCTACACTCAGCCTCCCCTCCCTCTGCCTCCTTCCACCTTCTTTTTGCCCACCCACCCCGCCTCGGTCACGCCTGTCAGGGGCCGGTGACAGACGGCGCGTGGGTTCGTGTGTGTGTGTATGTATATACGCCGCTGTTTGGCGTGTGGATGTCAAAGGTCAGGCACATGGTCTCGGCCACCTCCCGCCTCGCAGTCAAACACAAACAAGCTGCCTGCCGCCTGCCTTTTCCA
Source organism: Hemichromis elongatus (assembly GCA_015108515.1). Lineage (NCBI taxonomy): Eukaryota > Metazoa > Chordata > Actinopteri > Cichliformes > Cichlidae > Hemichromis > Hemichromis elongatus. The sequence goes on from VUQR01035532.1 coordinate 107,824, forward strand.
CCTGTCCCCCTTCACATTCAGCGCCCAACAAACGTACCCGCAGCACCAACGAGCAAATCCGCAACTGCTGTAATGATCAAATGTTTAATGTCAGCTACATCGTGACAAATTAAGCCAATGAGGCAGAAGCATGGACGCAGCATGGGATTTAAATTTCAGTCGGTACATACGCAGTCAAACACACACACACACACACACACAGACACACACACACACACACACACTTTTACGTTTTTTTCTTTAAACTTTACTCAGATTTCTATTGTCTGCAACAAAACCTTAACACACTACGTGTGTTAAGGTTTAAGATGCAATAATAAGAAAAATCTGACATTTAGAGCTTTGTTTCTTAAACTAAAAAGTTTCTTGGCATTGCTGTTACCTGTATTATATATATATATATGTAAGTCCAAAAAAAGTATGTCTGACACATTCAAGAGAAACTAATGGTTGTAGATGGCAAGTCTAGGGGAGTAACTAACATATATTTCCTGATTACACTAATTAGTTTCCAGTCTTCTGCTTCTGTTCATCTGCTTTTCCAAGCTTCCTGTTCCGAGAAGCTGGAATCACGATGATGGTCATGTTTGTTTGCAAAACCATAAAAATACAAATTCTTCTTTAAAAGTTTTACTTAGCACTTCTTTTCCTTTTGCTCTGATGTCTTTAACTCAAAGTAGGAACATCTGCCATCACAGCCCAGTCTACTGTGCTGCCTATACATGACTACGCAAAGCTTTATGTCTCATTTTAATGACTATCACGCAGCTGAAGACAAACACAACCCAAAGAATGGAGCTCAGAGGATGAGCACACAGATGTTTGCATTTGATGAGAATGCATTCCGCTTTATATTAGCTGTGAAGCTGCTGCGAAGATGCTGTGGACTGTAACAGCAGAGTTAAGGAACTCGATACTGAAGCAGAGAAATAATCTTACTGCACAGAGGATATTTTACTTCTTTTATGGTATACATTTATTCTGTGTGCTTGATCAGGACCCAGATATGTTTTCCAGTCAGGAAAATATCGCAAAAATCCAAATTTCTGATTAGTTTTTACTTGGAATAATTGATTCTCACTTCTTCTGACAACAAAACACAAGAATTCAGGTTTAATCTGAAGCTAAAATAAAACTAAATTCACAACATACTTACTCTTAAAATATCAATAAGGGCATTTTTCAGCCAGACCTACAATTCCTACAGCAAACAAACACATTATGGTGCTTTACACTGATTTCTTGCTCACATCGGACTAGAAAATGCTTGTTTTTAGATAACCGGTGATCATATTTGCGTGCAAAGACACTAAAATCTAGCCACCAACTTACTTGCAGCATGCCTGCAGCTTTTACACACTACCCCGACACTCAGACTAACACAAACCGTGTTCCTGCTTCCTATTTGCATCCCGGCTCCTGCACTTTGTCCCTCACCTTACTTTGTCCTCCACTGAGTCCATCCTTGATTTATTCTGATCTCTTTTCATTTCCCCCTCTTTCTTTTCTCCCTCAGCTGCAACATCTCACTTGAACTTCCTCATCTAACCTTCCCCCCCTCCGTCTGAACCCTTCTACTCGTTTGCCTTACCCTAATTCCTTCATTCCCTCCTGCCTCTCTCTGTCAAATTTAATCTCTAACATCCCGTCTCTGCCCTCACATTCTCCACCTCTCCCTAAGAATATAACCCCCCACTTACGCCACCTTCAATCCTATGCTGTCCTCTAAAGTCTCGAATATTTATTGAGCTTCCTCAAAACAATTCAACGTGCTGGTGGATTATGTGAAAGCTATTTTTGTGGTTGAAGGTGAGTTAGATCTTGGAAATCTTGTTTGCAAAAGCTCCCTCACGCAGACCCCTTCCTTCACCCCGTAGACTATATATTTATAAAGATGGAGGGAGCCGCCGTGACATCAGTCCTGTTTTGCAGCCTCAACTTGAAACTAGAGACTGAGCCCACAAGATAATCAGGACAATGTGTAGTGAGTTTAAAAGTGAGGTCACAGACTTTTATATGCATCAAGCTTAATGCACTTCCGCACTGACATCATTCAAGATTAGAGAAATATTGTAAAAACGCGATTTAAGCGATTTCACAAATATTTAAAAATTACATTTTAATCTTATTTTATAAAAGCGCTCTATCAAATTTTCATACACCCCTGAAAATTTGTTAGAACTTCATACTACACTGCTATAAGTACTGATGAGTATCAGGGCTATTTTATACTAAAGCTGTAGAGTGATTTAAACTGAAAATCTTCACATTTCTCTGTGATTTCACTATTTATTTACCTCTCAGTATTTTAGGTCTTATGTAGTTTTCAGGATACTGCTAAGAGTCTTAGCTTCCTAGTATTAACCTCTCCTCCTTTTTTACCTTCCCAGTGAGATGTTACTTTGACAAATTATTAGTGGTTTTCACATTAACACCGTCCGGCAAAAACAGATTATTTCGGTCTCGGCGTAACGTTAGCATCATTAAAACTCTTTTTTTGCCCCGGTGTTGTAGTCTCGGCCTCACTTTTTTTTTGTTGTTGTTGTGTGATCTCTGTAACCCGCCCTCCCTGCCTTCCCCTTCTCCTTCAGTAGTGGTCAGCTGCAGCGGTCATGGCACCACTGGACAGCGCTCTGCTAGCACAGGACACATAGACCCGTTGCCAGGCAACAGCAATGAAAGATCACAGTGCGTGCATGTGTGTGTGTGTGTGCACGGCTCACATGTTTTGTGTGTACCTGTGAGAGTGTTAATCATTAAGAATAAACATGTTTCCCTGCCTGTAGCTGAGACTTTGCGCGAGGCAAACAAAGTGGTGCATGCTAATGTCTCCACTGCTGTTTACTCCTTAACAGTATGTATTAAAGGATTATTTGTTGTCTTTTATTTTATTCCAGGTGAGCTTCACATTTTATCACAGCCAGGCAAGGAGAGGGTTAAACCAGAATCAAACAACTAATGCGCAAAGACTGTGCAATAACTGGTTGGTTTGGTTGGAAATGCTAACAGATTAAGATAAATTGGATATTTTGGGCTTTTGGGGCTTTAAAAATATGTTGTTTTTTTTGTTTCAATTTAATTTAAATACAAAAGATGAGCTACTTGGAGTGATTTTTTTAGATGATATCAACCACTTCTTTTAAAAAAATAAATTCAACTCAACAGTCGCTTTCAGGGTTTAGTGAGGCTCATCTTTAAGATGATATTCATCCTCAGGAATATTTAGTGACGAGGCTGCATTCTCGTTGCTCCCTGAGAATAAATGAGTGCTGTTGTGTGTAGACAAAGGTTTGTTGGTGATTCATGTTTGAGTTTATGCACAACTGGAATGTACTGCATTCGTGTGATGTTCTGCGCACACGTGCACCTTGCATGTGCGCGCGCACGCATGCGTCAGAGTGATTACACGGGTGTGTGTGCAGCTGCATGCATGTATGTGAGCGCGAGCGCGAGGCCGAGCGCTTTCCGAATATGTCTCTAGAGTGTTTATTATATCCGATACAGTACCTCTTTCTCGCACCACATATTTCTGTGCCGATCGATTCCTCTGACTCCCGACAAGACAATAATCGCACCGCCCTCCCTCTCTCCTTCTCTCCACCATTATTACTGCCCTCCCCAAGGAGCACAACGCAGGGATGGAGGGATGGAAACAGAGAAATAAAGGGAGGGAGGACAAGGTGATAGAGGAAATGGCCACTGGGTGTTACTTCCTTTTCCAGAATCCCTGCATTGGGGTAAAAGATGGAGGTGAGAGGATGAGGGAGGAACAGGGGGACGTTGGAGGGGGGTGGAAACAAATGAGCTAGAAGGATGAAGACAACAAGCAGAGGGTGAACATTTTGGGGAATTTTGGTGGATAATAGGGGAGGCTGAGAGACATGACAGAGATGGTTTCAAAGCGAGAAAACAACGGGAGTAAAGGGACAAAAAAATTGCAGGGTGGTGATGGTGAGAACAGAGAGATGGCAATGGCGATGGGACAGAAGGGAAGACGCGCGAGAAGCGAGAGTAAAAACAAATGAACGACAAAAAAAACCCCACAATGAACAGGTAGCAAAAATGTAGGGATGTGGCTATAATGGCTGAAAGTGGAAAAAATAATGAGGGCTGCTGAAGAGAAATTTAGAGAAAAAGAGAGGGAATTGTGGCTAGAAAGAGCAGGAGCAAGTGAATGGGTGAGTGAAGGGATGCTGGGACAGTGATGCGAAGAAATAACTAAGTGTAGATATTAAAAGGAAAACAACAACGGGGGGAAGAAGCAACCCAAAAAATTTCAAACATGGGCGATAATGGCAATGAAAGAGAAAGAAATTACAGGCGAATGCAGCACAAATACAGGGAAAAAAAAGGAGGAGAGGCTGAAAAAAATTAATAAAACAGATGTGTGGAACAGAGTGAGCTGCAGTGTGACAGAGCATCTTCACAGGAAATAGCAGGAGGGAAAAGATAGTGACAATTGGGCTAACAAAGATACACAGCCTTGCCTTGATGGTGTCTGTGTGTGTGTGTGCACGCGTGTGAGAGTGATTGGATGAAGAGGGAGGGGGCAGATTGTGTGCAACACAGTCGATGACAAAATGAACCGACATAGTGGGCAGAAAGATGACCAAAAAATAAGACGGCGGAAAAAAAAGAAAAAGAAAAAAGACGAATAAAGGCCGCGGAGGTGAAATGTAAAGGTTTCACGTCTAAACTGACCCGCACGGCATCGTCTCCGTCTTTTACACAAACTTGATTGTTTTTATTCCTCCTTAAAATGCAGATTTTGTATTTTTGCTTCCCCCAAATTTGTTGGATTTGATGTTGATTAAAATGCTTAGAAATTTAGTTCAAGTACAAGAAAATAAACATACTGCAACAGGAGCAGATGTATGTCTAAAACACAGACACAAAGACTCTGGATCAACTGGTTTTCATTCTTATTTGTGCTACAGCTATTTCAGCACTGAATCAGAGCCAAAATCCTGCTTTCTCGTTTTCGGCTTGACCACCACATTTATCCGATGGGGGCTGAAAGGATCTCATAAGTCCAAGGATGGCAGAATTTTCTCCACCCATAGAAGATCATATTATCCTTCAATTTGGAGTTATGAGGTTGTCATGTGACCGCGGGGATATTTATGTTGGGAGTATTTGGATTCGAGGTGAAAATCCCAGTGCAGGAAAAAAAAAAAAAAGCCCGTAAATCCACTAAAACCCTCGTTTTTGTTTTTGTCACTGTGATGAACTGCGCGCACCTTTAATTGTGATTCCACCTCTCATCTTATTGCTTTCTTTACAAACTGGGAAAGGTCCGGTGGCTCTACAAGTGCAAACGTATGAAGGAGTGACTGAACGAGGTGTGCCGAAACCAGGCCGCCATCCTCTCCTCCAGCCGTGGATGCCCGGTGATCTATAGTGCGTGCCGCGAGCCGATAGACGGCGAGGTTTACAGGTTTATCGATTGGACCCGACTTAAATTGGCTCCCAATTAAACAGAGCGCTTATTTGACCTCTTTACCCCTTCCTGTCCTCTCCTTTCCTGTCCTGTTAAATATCCCCCCTACCTCCATCTTCTCCTTATCCCCCCCCCTCACCTTACTCGCACCGAGCTCCTCTCCATCGACACATCCATCTCTCGCTCAGTGTAATACCTCTACTCCCTTCCCCCTTCGTCTATGACCATCACCCCATCCCCATTCTCTCTTAACAGCACCTTCCCCCCTCTATTTAAACCCCTCTCTCTCTCGCTCATCACACGGTGCTGCAGTCGTTTCCTCTCTGTCCTTTTCCCCAGATATGATCTTTGCTCTGTTTCTCTCTTACACTTTCTCTCAGCCAATCCATCAATTGCTCCTTAAATAACAACGATGAATTATTAAGCGTATTTATTCAAACAGCATTAATTATAAAATACAGGCAGTGCGTCAGTCGAATCGGCTGTGGACCGAGAGGGAAGAGAAGAAGAAGAAGAAGTAGTAGTAGTGGCAGAAGAAGAAGGAGAAGAAGGTAAAGGGAAGGTGGAGGGTGAGGTGGTTTATGGTTAGGGTTGAAAATAGGGGAGAGAAAAGAAGAAGAAAGAGGTGAAAAGAGGGGTTAGGAAATTGGTGTGGCTAGCGGAACAGCTCCTCTCCCTCCCCAGCACCCCATCCCTTGTCCCCCCCCCCTTCCCTTCCCCGCTCTGCTTTGTATTCTGTGGAGATGACAGGGGGAAAGCTTTATTGCTCTGAGTTTGTATCGATCGGGGCCCCGCAGAGGGGGTAGCCAGACCCGCGCACGCTGGAGGCCCCTTCGCAGAGGCCGCCGATTCCTGCCTTCAGCCCCCCGCCTCACCTTACACCAGCCAAACACACCCTTCCCTCTTCTTTCTCCTCCCCCCTTCACTTTTAAAAATGCAGTCTCCTTTTCTTGTTTTGAGAGGTCAAGAGACGAAGCGCTGTGGCTTTTATTTACTTGCATGCAACATCAACGTGCCCAAACAACACGGAAAGCCTCGCGCCGAGAACGGAGTGTAAATGAGAGTGAATGAAAACACGAAGACTTTCCACAAGCAGAGGTGAAACGCATTCGCCTGGAGCAGCAACACTCACATGAATACGCTCACATGTAGCAGCACCTCACATGAAGCCGTGCACACACACACACACACACGCGTGTGCACACTTTGCCCAAACACAATCCCAAGCTGCAGGGCTGAGCTGCTGTCCTGACCGGAGTTGCATCAGAAATCCCTAATCTGGGAGCGTGACCGTCCTCAGTTCCAGCAGGCAGGGATCAGGATGCTCCGGGCAGATTCCGAATTTAAGGATAAGATGGGATGGGGATGCAGGTTCTGAAATCACCCCTGGGGATGGAGGTACGGGATGGAAGGGGGCGAAGGAGGAGGGGAAGTCGAGTGGTATGATTCGCCCCCCCTGTGCCCCCTTACTGTGCGCCCAACTTCCCAGCATTTCCAGGAGCAGAGGGCTGTTGGACAGACAAGGGGGCAGATGACTCCCTTTTTTGGTCACAGTTATACACATTCATCACAAGCAGCTGCAGCCGCAGTTTACATTTGGATGCTGGAGCAGCTGGGCGTTAAATCGAAAGGAGCTACACCGAGTTAGAGCTCCTAATATATTGAAAATATCTAGTTTACTTTCCTTCTTTATAAAATTGTTTAAGCATTAAATGAAATATAATCCCAAACAGAAACAGAGCGATCGCAGCGTGATTATTTTTCCCGGACATTTTAAGCCTTTAATGGATCACGATATTAAAGAGAAATGACAGGAAATCAGTGAGGAAAGCGGGAAACAAAGGTCACCGACCTGACTCGCAGCCGAAACGCTGCAGTTCACGCTCAACGTCAACACCTTAAACGTCAAAGGACACAAAAACCGACATATCGGCCTAAAAAATGATGGACTTTCTAAATCCCGGCTTTCATTTATTTCAGTATGTGATGAGCAGAAAGTGCACCACAGAGAATTCTCAACTTTGGCACAACACAGTGAAAGTTTTCTATATACAAAAATTGTTATCTGTCATGAATAATTTACTTTAAAAAAAAGAATTGGCGGCGACTTTTGTCCAAAAAGCACGAAGTGGAATTTAATCAACAGCAGGTCAAGGAAGAGGATAAACACCACAAGATTAGTTAACACAAGTGTATAAAGACCAACTTCTTTTTAAAATATTAGGATTTTTTTTTCTTTTAATCTTGTCCAGCAGATGCTGTTTTCATAGTTTATAATGAAGAATGGATGAAGATCTGTAGTGACAGTGTAAAAACATCATCATCATCAGCAGCAGCGATAAAAAGAAGGATAAAACGGATCAAATGTTTTCCTTTGAGGCTTTTCCACAGATTTGGGGTTTGGGATTGGGGACAGATCTGTAACCTCCTGGCCACCGTCGCCTCCTTCCACTTAACAAATTCCATTTTGTTGAGGTGGGCTGAACGAATCGGCGTGCCAGCCATGGAGAGAGAGAGGAAGAGAGCGAGGTGGTCGAATGGGCTGCTGGAGGGAAAAAATGGGTGCTCAAGGCCACCGGGTTCTGACCCCCCCTCCTCCTTCAACTCTTTCTCTGCAGAGTGGCTGTTATCTCTCTATTTTTACACTCCTTCCATCAACAGACCGCCCCAGACCCACTTATGTTCACTCACCAAATGACACATTGACACACACACACACACACACACACACATATATACAAAAACACACACAATTACAGATGTAGACAATGACCGCAGTCCTGCTAAGCCACTGTGAGTCATCAAGTGAGTGTATGCTTTATGCGTGCTATATGACTTTGTATGTGCACTCTGTAACCCTTTTCAGGTACTGCTGCCCTGCTGTTTGACCACATCACGAGGAATCTTCTTCGGCGTTAACGCAGGTTTGGAAACGCTTCTTGGAAATGCTTTTTTTTTTTCTTTTCCTGAGGATATTTCATAAATGAGGTGATTTTTTTTTTTTTTTTTTTTATATTTTTTTAAATTTTTTTTTTTTTTTTTTTAAAAAAAAAAAAAAAAAAAAAAAAAAAAAAAAAATTTTTTTTAATGGGG
>VUQR01035533.1:46341-67097 GCA_015108515.1 Hemichromis elongatus
CCCTTTTTTCCCCAAAAAAAAAAAAAAAAAAAAAAACCCCCCCCCCCCCCCCCCCCCCCCCCCCAGTCTTTATACTGCTCATGATCACACATCACAATCCTTTAAGTGAAGTTATAAAGGTTTAGATCACATCTTATGTAAAATTAAAACAGTGTTTTCCTTCTAATAAATGCACCAAATACAATTTGACAGAATAGAAATTAATCTGGCTGTGAACAACTAGTTCATAAACCAGTAAATCTGTGTCCACCCCCGTGAGAGTTTGTGATGATTTGTGGTTTTCTGTTTGGCCCAGGAAGAGCTGGACACACACACACACACACGTGCGCACACACAGACAGTTTTCGTGGAGTAAGCATTTCCGTGGATGTTGACAGCAGAGGCATGGCGGGATTCGGGCCGCCATGCAGCCACAAAGTCGTTTTTTATAAAAGAGGAAGCCAGATTTCATTTGCATGTGATTAATAAGAGGAAGCGATTCAGTTTAGATGTAGTTGCGTTGTGGTGGACGATAACAAAGTAGCAGTGTTTTTACAGGACTCGCTTACACAGTGTCCTTTACCAAAACTGAATCAGTGAAACATGATCCATCAGGTTTTAAGATTTTGTGTGTTTGTTTTGGTCAGTTTTCCTACAGGTGTATGTTTTATAGTTACAATTGTCCTTCAGATTTCTGAAGTTTTTTTTTCCCCAAGGTCCAGCTCTAGCCGTCTGTTTTTCAAGAACAATAGCTTCTGGCTAGAGCCAAGCTGCACTCCACTCCACTCCACTTCAATCAATTCTAATTCTGTGCTGATAGGAATCTAAAGATTGCTCATGTAGCTTTTTCCTTCAGAGACAAGCCTGTAAAGCCTAATGTGTAATGGGGTCATATGGAGCCATGTGGAGGTATTCTAGCTGCAGATCTAGCATGTTAATAAATGGCTTGTTTCTGTCTCTGTTTACTTAATACATTATAGTGATTCACTTGTATCCATTTGTCTATATTCTATTTTAAATTCGTTTCTTCTTTGTTTGAGTAAAACCATTTTGTAGCCAGGACATCTAATGCTGGTAGTGTGGAATAAATTGGCAAGAAAAACACAAACACTTACGTAAATATCTTTGCGAAGACACCGACTGACCCTCACGCTAATCTTAACATAATTATAACATTTAAACCAGTTCTTCCCCCTCAAGCTGGCCTTTAAAGAGATGAGAAGTGAGGACTAACCAAAAGGTCCCCACTTTTCCAAAATGTCCTGAGTGCTTTGGTTCTAAATCTCAGACCAGTCCTCGTTAGGATGCTTTGACAAGTGCACACACAGGTGTGTCCCATCATCCAGAGTCCAGAGATGTTTACTGAAATGGAAAACGGAGTGGCATCGCTCACACTGCTTTGCAAGAGAGTCCTGGGCATTAGCATAGACTATTTTCCAACACAAGCACAGGGAGAACAAGAAAGGTTTGAACTCAGGACCCTTCTGCTGTAAGCCACTGTAATGCCTCACACTTTTATCTTCCACATACTCTCGCACTAACATCTGCTCGGGGGGCAATTTGGGTCAATTTAAAGACTTTTCAGTTCAACTGAACCCGTAACCTCTAATTAGTGGACAACTCACTCTACCCCCTAAGACATAGCTGATCCACTAATAATTCCTTGAAACCAGAACATTTTTATATTTGGAAACTTTATTTAACTTCTTTTTTTTTTTTAATTACTTAATTTATCAAAATACTTCCTGATATTTATTTTAAGATGGTCGACTATATATTTACCAATATTTTTTTTTAAAGTACCAAAACTAAGTGTCTTCGCTACAGAGAGGTTAAGACTTTATAGAATGCATATTGAGTACGCATCAAATTAGCAGTTCCTAGTAAAAGTGGTCTTCAGACTCATTAAAAATTACTTGTTCATTTAAAGCTTTGCAGAGTTTTAGCATTCTGTGATTAACGTGACAGCAGACAACCACCACAATCAGTTTCATTAAGCAGTGAGAGTATTTCAGGCACGAGTGAGTAAGCCTGTAATACATTTTGAAGGTGTAATGTGAAGATCTTACTTTTGTGTCCCACATTAGTATTGAGTAATAATTCTTGCATGTGAGAGGTTTAATTGATCCCCTGCAAGGTGTAAATCTGCTGTGTGTTTCTTGGCGTGTGCTGTTAGAGGGTGGGGAGAGGCCTTCAGAGATTTGTGCATAAATACACAAAATCTCTGTGTGTGTTGATGGATTTATTGAAGGGGAAACCGATCACTCCTTTGACAATCTCGCCAGCTGAATGAGATGTAAATCAAATGGCTAAAGAACAGTTGCAGATGTTTAGGGGGTTTGGCTTTTTGTCAGCATTTCCTAGAAATTTGGGAGAGCTGTTGTGCCATAAAATTTTCCACAGACTCTGCTACAGTTTAGCATGTATTTGGTGTGTTTCAGACATCAACAGGCCACCTGGTAACTTCCTCTTTACTTCATAGAAAAAGACACACCTTTACGTGTTGCCATAACAAACACGGTGCAGATGATGCCTCAGGAAGTGTGTTTTTTGGACCAGGAGGAGGATCACCATGACATTTGTTCATTGATGTTCAACATGGTTGAAAAAAATCAATTCAGTTGAAAATTTGCTCTATACAAATTAAACAACAAACAATTTTTTTTTATTTTGCAAACTAAAGACCCTACAATCACACAACCCTCTATGAATAATTCTTGGTGACAGTGGGAAGGAAGAACTCTCTTTTAACAAGAACAAACCTCCAGCAGAACCAGGCTCAGGGAGGAGCTGCCATCCTCTGCCTGGGGGTACAAATAGTAGCAAATAAGTATATCATGATAACATCTGATTGTAGATTTCAGCTTGTTCTGTTCACTCACTGCAGGCATACAGCACAGAGTGCAAACTGCAGACTGGTTGTGCTGGCGATTGTGCTCAACTTTGGTGGTCTGTAGAGTCCCAGAGTTTATTTAATGATAGAGATCTGTACACAAAAAGCAATAAATGCGCTATACATAAGTACAAGCATGTAATGCCGGAATCACTAGTTTCACATTTCACCAAAACCACCAGAAGAAAAAATGACAGAAAAAAACCAGAGCACAGCTCGTAACAGGCCAGTCAGGTTGGGATGCGTGCAATGACACTGCGTGAAGGGGGTACGCCTGTTTTTACTACCGTGAAGCCTGAGAAAAAATGAAGGCATGCCAAATAGTCGTAAAATTCAATAATAATTTTCTTGTGCAAGCTTTTTCCGTCTCACCTGTATTGCTGTAGGACAGGGGTGTGTTCTGTATGTTGTCACTCTTTCACCGCTGGCCTTTGTTTCTCTTCACAGGGCTGAAAAAACTGAGGTCCTGAGCGATGACCTGCTGCATGTAAGTCTTACCTTCTCTTATTAAAGGGACTTTACATCTAATAGTTTTTATTATCTTTAAAAAATCATTTTGGCAGTCTAATTAGGCTGGGCACGTATAGGAGCACAGAAGAAAACAAGCTGATAAGTATTTATGCAAATAAAATGTAAATAATGCTGTTTTTATTGGGGATAACTGGGCAGAAGAATAATAAATACAAAGTCTCATTGTGATAGAATCTGTATGCAGGTCTTTGTGGTTTAAGAGACCTGCATACTGGTGCAGCTTCATATTTCAGTAACACTAAAAGTTATGCACATATACAAAAACACCCTCAGGATGTAACACAACTGAATCTTTTTTTAGTCCATAATTTCTCAGTTAAGTGGCTGCCAAGCAGAGCTATAGTATATTTGTATTTTCTAATTAGCTTTTTATTTTTAATTTCTATTGTTTGAAAATGTTTAGTTTTAGTTTATTTTCTATTAGGTTTAGTGTCAGTTTTTGTTTTTAATTGTAATTGTGTGTAGGACACATGTCAGAAGCAAGATTTAGGAAAATAAGTGCAGGTAAATAAAAACGCATTAAAATTCGATCCATAATGTGCTATAGTACTGTAGACATCCAGAGTCCAAATAAACTTTTTTTTACACCTAGTTTGTTTTGTTTTTTCGACCAATCCTTCTAAAACTTTTTGTAGATTACCAGAAAGTCAATGCAACTTTCTTTATTTAGAAAAAATATAATAGTGCTTGAATGCAGTGAATTTGTCTGTGTGATGTTTCATAGACAAAATTAACTCAACCACTCATTACTCCCAAGCTACGCAGAAAAGCATAGTCAAAAATGCAACATGTCAAACCTTGAAACAGATGGGCTACAGCAGCAAACCACACTCGTGTGGCGCCCCTTCTGTGAGCTAACTGAAACTGCCGCTATATCCATCCTGCCTTGCGTTAAGAGTTCAAGGTCCAGGTAATGGTGTAATGGTATGGGGGATATTGACTCATTTATATTAAGTCCTTTTGAGTCCCTACCTGAGTAATGTCCATATGTGCATCACCATAGCATATCCATGTTCTTTTGTCAGTTTCCAGCAGGATAACACGCCATGTCACAAAGCTTAAATCGTGTCAGACTCGTTTTTTTTTTTATATATGACAATGAATTAACTATGCAGTCACCAGATCTCAATTCAATAAAGCACCTTTGGGATGTGGGGAAATAGGAGATTCACATCATTGATTTACACGTGACAAATGTGCAGAATCTGAGTGATGCTATCATGTAAATATGGAACAAAATCTCTCAGAAATGTTTCCAGCGCCTTGTTAAATGTGTACAATGAAGAATGAAGGCAGTTTCTTAATATGACTTCACATTTAATTTTCCTTACCTTACACTGTGACTGGGTGTCTGTCACCTATGAAGGATGTCATGTCTTGTTTACTGCCTAACCGTAGCTTATTTTAAACTATCTGCATGTAAAAACGGCTTGTTTAGATATAATTTTCTGGAAGAGTAAAATACGGAAGTTATCAACAGACAAGTTCCTCTCAAAAGTTCTGTTAAAGCAATCATGCCTTAGCAGCTTGTTGATGCCAAGTCTCTCTGCAGTCTCGGAGTATAACTGCTGCCATTAAAACTTTACCGGCTAGTCTCTCATTCAGTATTGCCTAGCCAGCTCAAGGGTTTGGCACAGCAGCAGTGCTTTATGGTTTTCCACTCAAGGCAAGCTCTGGCAATTCTCTGTTATCTTGAAATTATACTTGATGTGCAGTGTAGCGCTGTGTGGTGGAGGGGGGATGGGGAAGCTCTGGCTAGTGAAGCTGTGAGATCACTGTTGGGAAAATGGTGTGAATAAATATGACGAACTGAGAGGAATAATTCATGTTCAGGGAAGAAAGCAACTTTTGTGAAAGAAGGTAAAGATGAAGGCTTGAAGGGGGGAAAAACTCACCAATCCTCATCCTGTCATGGAAGTCATAGTTCGAAGTTAGCAGTTAACCGCTGAACCCCATTCACACAAAGTAGTGCGTAAGACAGATTTAAAATTTCTGAATGACCATCGACTGCCATTGCCCATGTGAGCATCAAAATCTCCCAGCAGCTCAATTGAGTCCCCTGTGGGGTACCCCCCCCCAGAGCTCCAAGTACATAAGTGCATTAAGTGCAAATGGCAGTCACGACACATTCCCCAAATGAAAGGCAAAGGAAAGCAACCCTCTCATCTCCTGGGGAAAACCAGTTAGTGTAAAAATGCATAAAAACACTTGTTTTGTTTTGTGTTAGACAGTCAAGCCACTTTGTCCCAAAAGCAGAGGGCACAGCCCTGACCCAACCCTTCCCACCTCGTTCCTTACTTGTCTTCGGTACTGAATGACAGGAGCTTTCTGCTGCGTTAGGCATTCCTTAAGCTCCTGCTCTCAGTAAGGAATGTGATTGGCAAGTGATGAGCGTAGTGGAAAATGCATGTCAGAATCTGTTATTTTTTGCAAATAACGAAGACATCATATGTACGCAGAGAGTCTGTTTTCAGATTTGCTGCCCGATTAGTCATCTCCATACAATGTGTAGCTGCTGCACTACTGATTCACTGCTATGTGAATCAGTATCAGCATTGTAATTTGATCACACTGCCTGGAAAAGTTTTTTCCCCTCTTTCCAAACATGAACAGAGAGAGAATAATTTTTCCTTTCCCCCTCCCCACACTCTTCCACCACTGCCTTCTCTTAGAAGTTCAAATTGAAATTTGACTCTATATGACTTCTAGTCTTTTCCATTTTTCCATAGTCGTTTGCATTGGCTAAGGCATTTATCTTGTTTGGACAAGTCCTGCTTCAGTGGGGGAGTTGAGGAGGCTGTCAGACTGGATTGTATCTCTGCTGCCTGATCTCACACTAGTGAGCTAGGCTAGAGCTGGGCCTATGTCTAAGTACTCAAATGGATATGAACTCTCTGTAGAGAGTTCTCCAGCTGGTTATCGTATCTTGGGATAAAACAAAAATTTTATACAACTCCTTTACTATTTCATTACAAGCTAAGGAGGGAAGCTGTGTTACCACTTTCTCATATTTCTAGTGTAAGGTAAGCAAAACCAGTTACCTACAGACACATTTAAAGGATAGACATGTTTTTCTCACATAACTTGTGAGACTACTCCTTTTAGTCAAACATGACACTTTGGATTGTTTTTGCATTAAAGTCTCAATTCCGCTCAGTCATCAGCTAGTCGAATAGTAGACCGGCCTGCCAACAAGGTCAGCCACAGCGTCACCTGCCAGCCGGCAGTTAACCATCCATTCAGTGCAATCCAGAAAACATAACTGCATCCTGTGTGACTCACTAAATGTTTCATGGTTTTTGTTATGGAAGGTCAGAGGTTGTCAGCTCTCTGTTTTCTGTTTTCATTGCTGTTTAGGGGGGAAAAGTTGGCAAGTGGACTAAAAGGACTGTAAACCTTTGGACAGCTCAGTAACTGTAGTAACTGGAAGGGCTCATTTCCCTTCTGTTAATTGTCTGTGTGTGGTGTTTGTTTCTGCCTATGATCAGGGAGCGTTCCTGTCTTTTTTTGTTTTTGTTTTGTTTTCTTTATCACACCATTTAATATTTTAATACTACTGTATTACCACTATAAAGAGTCCAAGGTATGCACCTCTCGTTTATTATTACTGTTATTGTTATTTTAGAAAAATACCCCAGAGGGTTGGATAGATAACACTTTGTCCCTCTCTATTTAGCAAAAAAAATATCAAAATAGTGTGTAGTCTAAAATGTCTTTCCTTATTTTGTAAAATAAAAGAAAGTATCGGCACAGAGTTTACAATTTAGCCCAACTTTGCAAGTCCAACTATCTCAACTTTACCACTTGATGTCTTAGGCTTAATACTGAAAACTCCATTTTATTCTAATATCCAATTTGCAACCCACCGCCATCAATTTCATGCTATGTCTGAATGAATAAATACCATATCTGCTGCATATTCTGTGCTCTAGGGAATCTTATCAACTTACGCTCATGTTCTCGTTTGTGGTTTTTTGTGAAGAAATAAAAAAAACAAAAAAACAGCTTGCAGTTTATGACAAAATATCTTCTAGATAATCTTGTAGAATATCTTTAAGTATGCCCCAAGTTTATTTTGGTGTGCTTTAACAAAAAAGAATTAAATAAGTAGAAACAAATGCTCCAATTAAACTAGTCCTGTGATTATCCAGTCTAGTCAGTCCACAGTACCGCCCACTAAGTAGTCACTCAGGTCCTTTTCTTCCTTTCTGGCCAAAAGTGTTGGAAGTCTGGATTCAATTGAACTGGCGATCAGTTGAGTGAGTGAATCAATTGGATCCAGGCAGGGAAGCCAAGTCCAGCTGTGGTTTGGCATGCTGCAACAGCTTCAGGAAAGGAGGAGCAGAGTAAAGGGCGAGGGTGGAGTAAAGCTGTGAATTTGGGAGGATGAAAATGAAGGAAGAAGATGGGATCAGACAGCAAATGAGCAGCTCTCAGATCTAGCGGTGCAGCTAAATGTTTATACGGGAAGAGGAAGTGGATACTTATGGCAGGCAGCTAGTTGGGTGAAATATCAGCATGTATCAAACTCTGGAGCGGAAAGATGTCAAGCGAAGTTTATGATTTTAACTTTTAACTTTCATTCAAAACTGCTCAGTTTGTTTGTTTGTTTTTAAATTATGGCACATGCATTATCAGCTATACGATACTGAATGTATTTTCTACAGTTTGACTATGAAAGCTTCAGCAGGTTATAAATTTTTGTTTACTTCACATAACTGGTGATCATTTCCAGAGAAAATTCTCTCTATATTTGACATCTTTAGCAGACTTTTCAAATTCACATCTGGAAGAGTCAGGAACTAAAAACTCATCAGAACACAGTAATTCTCACAATGTCCTAAAGGTACCTGAACCTTTGCACTGGTGGTTATTGGGCCAGTTATCTTTTTATCATGTTTATTAATTTTATTAATCACTAATAATAGTAATTGGAATAGTAACACTAATAATAACATTTTGTCTAACTTACAAAGTAATTCTGAAATTTCCTATTTAAAGGGATTTAAAACCTCATCACTATCCCTGTTAGAAATTTGGGGAGGATGCATTTTAACTTTAGGCCTTCCTCATCATTTCAGACTTTTGTTAACCATAACTCCTAACTGGTTAATAACAGGTGATACTCATCCATTCCAAAATCAAATGCCATACGTCAATTATTTATTCATTTTTTTCCTTGCCCCTGCTGCTTGTTTAAGTCGCAGGGGCAGCAGTCTAAGCAGAGACACTCAGACCTCTACACAGGGGATACCAAGGCGTTCCCAAGCCAACCGAGAGATGTAATCTCTCCGCTGTGTCCTGGTTCTCCCCACTGGGACATGCCTTGAACACCTCACCCAGGAGACATCCTGGTCAGATGCCTGAACCACCTCAGCTGGCTCCTTTTCTACTCCGAGCTTCTCACCTCATTTATAAAGCTTTATTTAGACTTCTGTTGGAAATTTACGTCCTAACTTGCGTAATAACCAAAAAACTCTTTTTATCCCCACACAGCAACATTCCACACAACCCAAGTTTTTGTGGCACGTGTCCAACCGATGCGTAGTTACAGTTCTCGGGATGGGTTACCTAGGTTATGACGTGGCGTTTAAATTGGGTTCTGGTTTGGGTGTAAGTATCGATGTAGATCTGGCACAAAAAATATAATTCACATGTTGGGGTAAGCTCAGCCACCCTTAACTGGAAGCTCATTTCTGCCACTTGTATCAACAATCAAGTAACACTCATTTCCCAGAGTATGTGATAAAGGTGATGATTGATCAACCAATAAATCAGATTGGGTCTCTTTTCACCACAACAGACAGGTACAGCATCTGTATCACTATCACTGACACACCAGTCTCTCTGCTGAACTAGTCTCAACAAGACCCCAAGATAAATAAACTCCTCCACTTGGAGCGATCACTCTATCCTTTGCCAGCTGAGAACCAACAGACTTGGAGGCACTAATTCGCTTCCCATCTGGTTCACACTCGATCACAGGCGGCCCCATTTTCAGACTCGAGGTCATCACTCAATGAAGCTGACAAGACCAAAACCAAATACTAGTAGAAAAAAGGCACAAGAAAATATACAAGATAAATAAATCTAACGTATCATATTTGGGTCTTGCCACAACCAAATAAAACTTGCTAGCTTCAGGCCTCTTAAATTAAGCTACAAAAAGTATAGCATGCTATAGGGGACGATGGCAATGTGAGTGAAAGAGTAACAAAGACATTGAAAACCTCTGGGAAAGTGTGCTTGATACCTTCCCATTATATATAACCAGTAGATCAGGCCTGCAGTCGGACTGATGCATCTGCTTTCTTTGATAGCATCTCTCACTTCCTGTTGTCGGTAAAGACCTGCTCTTGACACTGATTCCTTCCATCTGGCTGTCAGAGCTTCATGCCGTGTAACAGAATTGGACAAACAACTTACAACTGCCATCGTATTTCAACAACGCTAGCAGGGTGGAAGATGTGCGAGATGAATGTGTGCATGTGCAGCATCTGTATTTTGATTTGTAGCCCTCACCTGTGTTGTTTCTGCTGAACAGGAAGGTTAAACGGTCCATTACACTTATTTCCTTCATCCTGGTTTAAATCAGTTAGCTGAACGCTTCCACGGTAGACCTGTTTTGCTTGCGCTAATTTGATAATGCTGCAATTTACCTTTTTTTTTTTTGTTCTTTTTGTGTGTGTGTGCTCACAGATCGAGAGGCGGCTGGAGCTGGTTCGTTTGGTGTCTCACAACACACACAAGAGGCTGGTGTCCTGTCTGCAAGGTCAGCTGGGCACAGACACAGAGAAGAGACATGTAAGAGGCACCGTTTGTTTTGGTTTTTTGGGGGGGGAGGTTTCTGTCAGATTTATTCCATCATTTGGCTACAGAACTTTGAACCGATGTGCAATAACTACATTTTTTTTTATGACATCATGTTAGCATCGTGCCACACTTTGGATTTGGCTTCTTTTACAAGAGGATAGTAAGAATGAATCAGTGTGACAGCCTTTCTGAGCTACGGCCCTGCTATCATGTGTTTTTCTTATGTAACACATAGATATGACAGAGACTCTCCTTCCAGCTTCACTATCACTGTTCAGCAGACCCAGCCCAAAAGGCCAATAAAACTGACGCAACTCAGAAGGAATCCCTCTTACGTTGTCGTACCTTGATTACTTTTCTCCCACGCGTTTCCTTGATGCTGTAATACCATTTAATTCTTTTACAAATTCAAATTTAAGTTAAATACATAAAGTATTTGGTATTTTGGTGTTTGTGCAATTAATTTGAGTCTGATCCAAATCGGAAAAGAAACAATGAAGTGATGGTTCTTAAGTAGACTGAGATGGTTACTTTCTTTCTTTTATCTTTTAGAAAAAGCTGCCCTTGACCGGCCTGTCCCAGACTATGCAGGAGAGCGGCGGTCAGCTTGGAGAAGAGACTTTGATTGGGTGAGTTTCCATCCAAAGACCAGTTTCAGCATCGTTCAAGTGTAAAATATCACCTTTAAGTAGGCAAAATTGGTGAACAAGTAAGTGTTTATCAAGATCAGTATAAAAGTATTTGAATAAAAATGGTATGTGGGACCAAACCGAAACTCGTTACATATACGTTTACTCGCTGTGAGGAACAGTAGTGATAACTGGGATATTTGCATATATGTCTCTGTGCATGTGAACAGCAAGATGATGGATGTGTGTGGGGAAGCCGAGGGCAAGTTAGCCACTGAACTGCTGCAGCATGAAATGCAGATGGAGAAAGACATTCTGGATCCTCTCAACCAGCTGGCAGAGGTAAAAGCACACACATACTTCCACTGATTGACTTTAAAATTATGCACAAATGTTTTAAAACAATTTCCCAGCAGCTGAGACATTAAACTGAACTTTGTGTTTGTGCCAAATTCAACAATGCTTTTAGCATTGTTTTGGGTTCATTGCCATTCTGTGTCTTTAAAATTGACTCAAGGTTCTCACAGGAAAATTGCCCTAACTGCTGATTATGCCTTTTGCAGTGCATGTGTAGTCATGTCGTTCTCATGGTTCCTCTTGTTTCTCTCACAGGTAGAGATTCCCAACATACTGAAACAGAGAAAGCAGCTTGCTAAGCTGGTTCTCGATTATGACTCGGCTAAAACACGGTACATTTCCACACAGCCCGAATACAATTTTCTTTTTTCTTTTTTTTAAATAGTCTTTGTATGGCTCCATTCTTTCAAATGTTTCCACTAACATGGCTGCGTTACTTAAATTATCCCTTGTTCTGCAGGTGGCTACAGGCGACCAAGTCCACCAATCAAGCCATGGCAGCTAAAGTTGACTCGCTTAAAGACGAGATGGATGAGGCACTCAATAAAGTAGAAATATGCAAGGTAGATTTCGTGTCGACTCTTTCCCATGAGGGTTGCTGCATAGGTTAGGATCATATTTAATGAACTGGCTGAACAAAGAAGGCTTTATGAGGGGGAATAAATCGCGACTCTGATGTTGTGCACATTTTTGGAAAGAGTAATTAAAGGTCACAGCTTTGTCATATCCGTGTCTTCGTGAAGATGAAGTTTCTCGGTGTTTGCCACACATGTCATTCTTCTGTCCTTCGTTTCATACAGGACCAGCTCTCTGCAGATTTGTACAACTTTGCTTCTAAAGAGGGCGACTATGCCCGCTATTATGTCATGGTGAGTGCACCTCAGCTTACTGTTAGTGGAAATGCAAATATGGAACGTTCCACTGTAACACAGTTTTACTAGGTGATGTGTGATAACCCAATACTATGTTCACATTAGATTTGGTGTATTTGATTTGTGTGTGTTTTTCTGTATAACAGTTACTAGAGACCCAGGCAGAGTACCACAGGAGGTCTCTGGCAGCTCTGGAAGCAGTTATACCCAATATCCAGACGCAGCAAGGTAACATAGTTATTAAACCTGTAAATAACATAAAAACTTAAACTTTGCTTCTTTTTCTTGCTGATCTGCTGGGTTAGGGTTAGAGAAATAAAAACTGGCTTGTCATTCTGCTTAAGAGTTCTCACAAAGTAATTCACATTGTAATTGTTTATTTTTTGGTCACTTAGCACTTAGTGCGTTGTTAGATATTTTGCAGGTTTTTCTTTCTTATTGGCTGGTATATAGCGCAAACTGATGTGTGTGTGTATATATATATTGGCCCCAAACTGTTGAATTTGTTTGTGACAAGAAGCTTTTCTCTCGTTTGTGGAGTGCACTGCTCATTGCAACTTAATGAGTAAGTGTGTTTATATGAACCTAAGCGATCAGGTTTGAATCAGCTTTCTGATGTAATCTGATTATCGTTTTATTGTTTTTTTGGATTTAGCCAGATGAAAGCCAGAATAACCAGATTTTCAGTTGGCTTCTTACGTATTTTTTTTTTTTTTTTTATGCACGTGACAAAGAGAGCAATAGTATTACACAAATATACCTTCAAAGGCTTAATTTAAAAGTCTAAATAAAGGATGTGACATTGCTGCTGTCAGCTTGTAGAACAATATAATAATTGTTGAAAGCCATGAAATAAACTGCAAACAGTTAGTGAAACGAGTGCCAAGACAGAACATTGACGATGCTCGTCTCACCTAGACTCCTGGATAGAGAAGCCGGCGTTTGGAACGGCACTAGAGGAGCATCTGAAAAGGACCAATCGTGAGATTGCTTTGCCGATTGAGGCCTGCGTCATGATGCTGCTTGAGACCGGCATGAAAGAGGAGGTACGGATGGAGAGATGGAAGAAGAAAATTGGAGACTCTGTTAAAGTAGGGCAAAGTTGAGGGTTAATTGACCAAAATTTGGATTGAACTTGTACCCATAAACCTCTTGTGTGTTTGAACTGGAAAGAGATGTGGGTCATGTGGACTGCGTTTTAGAAATGATGGCATGTAAAGTCTGGAAACATCTGTAGCCAACTTGAGGTTAGCCAGTCTTTGTCCTGTGGGAATAAAACCTCTGTGTGTGTGTGCACACAGGCATCTGTTACCCATTAGTATGATCGCTGTTGCACTCTTTACATGTAACAGTATCAGTAGACTCCCCATGAAGTATGATTCAAGACTTTTCTAAATGGAAACAAACCTCTTCTGCTGTGCATCCGTCTGGTGCTCATCCTGAAAGAGTCACATCTCTGTTGGTAGCAAAGCATTTTCTCTTTACTTTTGCAGACATTCAGTACTCGATTGTATTACTTCTTCTTTTGTGTTACCAACACAGACTCACTTCTTTAATTTTAGGACAGAAACAGCCTCCTGTAACTAGGTGCTCCTGTGACCTTGCTCTCTCTTATTTTCATTCCAGGGTCTGTTTAGAATTGCTGCTGGAGCTTCAAAATTGAAAAAGTTGAAAGCAGCGCTGGACTGCTCCACCTCGCAGCTTGAGGGCTTCTACTCTGATCCCCATGCTGTGGCTGGTACAACTTCTACAAATCAACAGAAAGTAAAACCATCAGCTGCAGATCTTTGTCTCATGGCATATATATTTTTTTGATACACAGGAGCTCTGAAGTCCTACCTCAGGGAACTTCCTGAACCTCTAATGACATTTAGCCTTTATGATGAGTGGATACAGGCCTCCAAGTAAGACATCGCACACAAAGACATGACTCTTGTAATGTCCTGTAAAACACTTGTGCAGTACTAATAACTTTAGATTCATGTGAAGTATCTTTGCAGTAAATGTTGCTAATGTTTCAGTATCTCAGACTCTGACAAAAGACTTCAGGCCTTGTGGATGACATGTGACCATTTGCCAAAGGCCCACAAAGCCAACTTCAGGTACTCCTATTTTATTTTATTTTATTTTATTTTATTTTATTTTATTTTATTTTATTTTATTTATTACAAGAACTTATGGCTCCTTGGAAGCAAGATGCGAAGAATTGAGGGTGGCTCAGGAATCTTGCACTGTACTGTAGCTGAAAATAGGTGCATATGGAGCAGATGTAGCAGATCTGTAGCACACTGTAGCAGATGCCACTTTGATGCTCCAGTAAAACAGTTTACTGGTTGAACCTCTCAGACCACATTCACAGCAAGGCCACAATTTTCCCTCAAGGGTTCAGAAGCCCACCAGGTTGGGGAAAGTGTGTGATTTTTTGTTTGTTTGTTTGTTTGGTTTTAATGCAGTTTGTGTCATTTGCAGATATCTGGTGAAGTTCTTGGCTAAACTTGCTCAGGACAGTGATGTTAATAAAATGACTCCCAGCAACATTGCAATAGTCCTGGGGCCTAACCTCCTGTGGTCGAAGACAGAGGGGTGAGAATCTCGTGCACTGTTCACCTCACTTTTATGTCATTATTCTAAAAATGCAAAGCGTTGGGTTCTCTTAGGCTGACTGACCTTCCTCCCATCCTTGTTTCTGTCTCTGTGCTTGTGCTCAGGACGCTGGCGGAGATGGCAGCAGCTACATCTGTGCATGTACTTGCCATCATTGAGCCGATTATCCAACACGCAGACTGGTTCTTCCCTGAAGGTGAAATGTTTACGTATTTGCAATAAATTTAGCTAAGGTTCAGTGGACCAGAAGATGGAAAATAAAGAAAAATTGAGCACTGGTAATTTACTGTGCATGCTGTTCGGTGTGCTTATTCCCGATGATATAACCTGCCTGAGCTTTTGCACTGTGCTAATGTGTCCATTGAATGCTGCTGCAACAGATAATATTTGCATACATTTCCATTGTCGATTTGTGGAGTCTGCCAGCACTGCCCAATGCTTTGTTTTTGTGTAACAACGTTAACGCTCAGGCCTCATCCTCTGTGGGTTGACAGTAGGTATTTTGATAAATGTTGGAGCTCATTAAACTGATGAATAGTAGCTAAAACGGTTTCCCTCCACATTAACCAGCGAGGCTAAGAGTCTGTAGCCATGCTCGTGACTCTGTGTGATGTGGCTGTGGCTCTAAGCGTGCTGAAGCTCTGAGCACATTGTTAATCAAATTCTAACATTAGCATGCTCACGCTGACTTTGCAAGGATAATTTTACCCAGCTCACTATCAAAATTCAACTTTAAGTTATTATGATGATTAAATTCCCAACTATATAGCAGGAAGGTTTCTGTATGTGTTGTACACCTGTACAGTCAGCTCTTGAAAATATCATGTCTCCAAGTGGAAAATGGCCAGTGAGTGATGTCACAGAGGCTTTGTGCATCTTTTGTATACAGTCTTCTTGCAAGCAGTAAATAATTTTTAATCTGCTTAATTTGCTTCTGTCCTCCAGAGGTGGACTTCAACGTGTCAGGCATGTTCTCCTTGCCCAGCCATCCACCCACCCCGGACCCCGAACCTAGCCTGGACAGGAAACGCCCCGGCAGCATGGGGCAGGACGGGGACAGTCACACCCCTCGTAAAGACAGGTACCTGTCTCGTCCCAACCTCAGCCTCAGCCTGCCCCTCACCCTGCCATCCCGTCCCAAGACACTGAGCAGGCAGGAGTCGAGGGGCCCAGCGGTGTCGGCCCTTTATGTCGTGGCCAATGAGTCCATCACGGTTACTGAAACGCCCACTGAAGATCTGCCCAGTCCAGACTTCAAGGCTGTGCCGCAGTCTAAAGTAGCTCCCACAAATCCAGTTACTAATAAGTGAAAGAAGGGAAATGATGCTTTGTGTGATTTGTGCACTACATTTGTTGTGTTTTAGGTGATTCTTAACACAAGCTAATCAGATATATTTCCTGAGGGTTCATCCGTAACATGACCATAACATTTATGAAACACAAATCCTTTTTAATAATGTTGGGGAATCTATCTTTGTCTCAAGTTTTATTTGTCTTGTGTTACTGTTGTGTACTCTTGTGTTATCTCCTTAATTTCCAATTAAAGCTTAGGTTGCACTGTAGGTTGCTGGTTTTATGTTTTGCGTGGGCTTGCATTTTTGTCTCTATGGTGTGGCATCTTTTTTTTTTTTCACCTGTTTTAAAGGTCACTCATTGGGTTTTATGTCCTCTTTGGGTTCTTCTTTCTGAACCGGTTTCATTCCACTCAGGAAGCGGCGTCTCTTTCTGTCTCGACATCGCAACATCTCTCACTGCTCTCGCTGGGTTCTTTCGAGGGGTTTTGTTTATTTGTTTTTGTTTGTTTTTTTTTGTTTTTCTCTGGGTCTCTTGCTCCTTCACTCTTGTCTGATGGCCTGTGGTTTGCCCTCCTGAACACTCTCCCCTCTCCCCCCCTCCCTAGCCCTGTTAACAAACAGCCGGAGCCCGCTCCTCGCAGAACCAGCGTCTTAAATAGAAAGCAGACACCACTAATCTCACCCACCTTCCAACCCCCATTACCCCCTCTGGAAGCCGGGACTCCTACACAGCTCGAACCCCATCCTCCTCCTCCTCCTTCAGAGGCTGAGCAGCCTGGCTTGAGTGTTGCTGGCGGTGGTGGTGGTGGTGGTGGTGGTCTGGTTGGTGGGGTCCAGGTAGCCACAGTGCAACATCAGGTTGTAACCCAGCTCAGCACAGAGGAGAGCAGGTAAGGAGTGAGCTGAGGTAGCGCCGGTACTCCACTGCAGCCAATCATCCGATCTGGAGCTCGCCACCTATTGTTTGCCATGTATTTGATTAATTTGATTTACTGGAAGTCACAAAAAAAAATCATGAGAATAAAAATGTCTATAATGTCTGCAAGTATTAAATCTGCTTCATTAATTAATAATGTAAATAAATGAAAAACACTTACGCTTTGCACAACTTTCCCCCTGCCCTCTGTGATGATCAACAGAACTCTCGGTTTCTATTTTTAAAGAGAAGCTGTTCTTCCTTCCTGTCTGCTCGTCTGTCTGGTGGTTTAACAACTTTGCTTTGAAGACTTATCTTTGGTTGCATGCATGCATGCATGCATGCATTTCATTACTGAACACTCATTCTGTCAGTCGAATGGACTACTTTCATGATTTTTGCATCCCGTGCTTTCTACGTGTGTTTATTGATCCTTTTGAGTCATTCTTCTTGTAATAACCTAATCAAGTATAATTATTCTTTGAATGGAAAGGTGTGCAGTTGGTTTTATGCATGAGCACTGGTGCTGCACTTGATCCCTGTATGTTAAGGCCGTGTGACACGGAAATGGATTAATAATTGTAACTGTGGTGTTTTCACAGCCCGGCCCGTGAGCACATGTCCACCCCGCCTCCGCAGAGGAATGGCTCAGCGGTCTATCTCGCTGTAGGAACCCCACAATCTCAGGGAGGTTCCAAAGGGCCTAGTCCACACATGGTCCGCAGAGGTGAGGAAATTTAAATCTGCTATTTTAGTGGTTTAATATAGCAAATGAGATCTAATAAGTTTGTTTTCCTCTGAAGGCACCAAGAAGCAAGCCCCAGCCCCACCCAAACAGGCCAGCCCGTTTGCCTCTCAGCTCACTAACACCCAAACACCCGGTTCCCCACAGCATCCACCCATTACACCCCGTCGTGTCCACAGCAGAGATGCCCTAATCCAAGCTCCGAGCCATCCACCCCCACAGCCGCCTACACCCCATCAAGCCCAGGGAGAGTCAGAGCACTCTCCCCCTAGCAGTCCCACCCCTCCTGACACTCCGCCGCACGATGGCCTGCACTCCAACCCGCTCTTTCACTCTGGATCTCTCCCTCGACCGTTGAGGCCAGCTCCAAAACCCAAACCCCGTCCCAGCATGCCACCGCCTCCGCAACCGACAGCAAATGACAGCGGCAATGGCATTTGCAACTCGGCCTCCAAGATCATAACAGGTAAACCAGTCTCGGTGCCTCAGTTTCTTTTTCTATATAATTTGAACTATAATACAAATACGAAAGGTTTGCATCATCGATTTAAATAGTACCAGCAATACAGCGTGGCATAAATCAAAGACTGGAACAAAAACAAATAAGTTGTATTGTGTGTGTATTAAAAACGGAGAGATCTTTGATTTTGGCCACTTTAGCAGTGCAGTGGTTGCAAATATGCTAAAAAAACCACAATGGTCGCGCATTTAAAGAGCTACTAAGAAAAAAACACAACAGGGGAATATGCAAATTAAATATCAACAACAATCCTCTGCATTGCAGTGATAAACTCAGTGCCTCCCCCCAGATAATAAACCACATAATAAATCATTAATCTGAAATGATCATGTAAATAACAACTGTAATACAGTTGTAAAATGGAGTTCAATGGGATTGTGAATTATAATGGTGTGAAAGTGGGAAGTAAAACTGCAGTACAAATATTTAAATGTATATCTGCTAAACTGACTGCCAAGTAATGGTGAAGTATCATTTTTAAATGGCTTATATCTGACCACTTCCACCATGGTTACACTCCACCTTTGAAAACAATATAGATAAAAGGCAATTATTGTTTATTCAGACGGGTTTTTGCAGGAAGTTACCAGATCTGTTGAAGAACAGATGTTTTCTTTGTTTTTGTTGTTTTGTTTAAATGATTCTCTTTGTGCAGACATTCCCGTTATTGAACTCACTCACTTGCTTCACTTCTGTTATTGAGTGATTTCAGCTTCTTCTTGGAGCAGTGCTATATTTAACTCAGCGGCTTTAGGTTTCACTGTCTCATTTTTGGCTCTCACACTTACAAAAGAGCTGTGGTGATCTGATGCATGACGGCATATGTGTAAATATTGCAGATGTCTGAGCTGCGGGCCTGCCTGTAAGATGAGCTTTTTAAGGCAGGTAATGGTAAGGATCTGATTGGCTGATGCATTAACCTTGGTCTGCGTCTGCTGCATGTGCATCTGTCTGGGGGATAGAAAAGTAATGCAAGCATTGGCTTCTCTGTGTGTGTGTGTGTGTGTGTGTGTATATGTATACAATATACATTTATGTGCTTTTGTCCTAGGCTTTAGCTATGCTTTGCAACAACAATAACATGCTTGCAATTAGCCTGTGTTGAAGCTGAATGGCTTCGGGCAGTTATTTGTGGTTACTAACAGACTTCAAACAGTGTGTGTGTGTGCATTCTCTTGCACAAATTTTTTTTTTTTAAATAATTGTCGTTGCATTTAAAGATTAACACACCAAGGAAACTCTCATGACTGCCACACCAACTAAAAAGAGTTGAGTAGTGCTGGTTAGAATTTATCTGACAGGATTTATTTATGAGAGCAATCCTTGGTGTGTGTGTGCGTGTGAGAGCTCCCCCCGGTCTAAAACTGTGTGTCTATATATGGTTTGGTTTATTGATTTGTTTGCTGAATGGTTCCCTTCAACATCCTCTTCAGAAGGAGGTCTGGTTCTAAAGGGGGTTGGAAGAGCCATCATTCCTGAGGTGATTAAGGACCAAAAAGGGGAAAGCTCTGCTGGTCAAGAGCCCACCACCACCACTACTACCACCAACACCCACCCAGCCCTGAACCCAGACTCCAGCATCAAGACGGAGAGCACTGCCTTTTAAAGTCTGGGTTTGACTGTTTATGATCAAATAATGGACGGGGTAACTGAAAATGAAATCTCTCCAGCTCTTCAAACACCGCTCACATGATGCCAGAGTGTCGCTGGAAACCAATGGCTGCCTTTTCCTCTGCTATACTGACTCACACCAGAAACCTCATCTTAAGTTGGTCCTTTAGACCACAAAGGCTCTGTCCAGCTATCACTTTCCACATTAGACTGCAAATTAAACAGTTTGCTCCACATACTGCTG
Source organism: Hemichromis elongatus (assembly GCA_015108515.1). NCBI lineage: Eukaryota > Metazoa > Chordata > Actinopteri > Cichliformes > Cichlidae > Hemichromis > Hemichromis elongatus. The sequence continues at coordinate 66,351 of VUQR01035533.1, forward strand.
GGTATTCTCAGATTGGACTGCAGGGCCTTGTGAGGAACAAGGCTAGCAGGGCTTTAACATAAAACCTCAGCAATAGCACAGCTGGCTTCAGAGTGCTAGTCAAGTTAATCTTCTTTTTTTTATTTTAAAAATTATTCCTATTAAATCTTCTGTTATGCAAATACATCTTTAAAAAAATGTGAATCTAGTTTTACCAGTAGATTTGACCACATAAACCCATTAATGGACATTCCAAAAGCACAGCTGTAAGTGGGTTTTAAACAGCTGCTACTGATGAGTATATGATGAAGCCAAAAGAAAAAAAAAATCAGTAAATAAATAAATTCCCTCATGTCCACAGCAATACTATGAAGGACCAAAGGAAATGACTGTTAGCCAAAGACAACTGAGTTCAAATGCTGAGCCATTGTTATGGTTGCTAATGACCAAATATTTTGGCCTGAGTGCAATGTAACAGTTTCTCTTCCACTGCTGCCCCATCCCAGCATGCACACAATGCCATTTATTAGTTATTCAGGGCAGTTGTCAGTTTGAATTTTCTTTCATTTCCATGGACCTGATTCACAAAGCTGACAAAAATATAACAGATTTTTTTTTTTTTTGCTCCTGTTAAATCTAACTGATAATTTTCTATCAAACTCAAAAGCTATAACCAAACTCAAGCATCTGATTTAAAATATGTATATTTTTGGGTTTTTTTTGGTTTTTTTACTATGGTTCATTAGCTTTGCCTTATTTTCAGCTCCC
>VUQR01035533.1:67568-81630 GCA_015108515.1 Hemichromis elongatus
CCCCCCCCCCTTTTTTTTTTTTATTTTATTTATTTTTTTTAGCAACAATTAACGTGATGTTTTCACATGATTCATTTTACAAAAAAAGTCAACCACATCATTCACACCTTTTAATATATCTCAATATTTGTGTCATTTTAAGAAAACGTTATAAAGAGTGAAAAAATAAAACAGTCAATCTCTACAGTCTTTCATGCAGCCCATTTTTTTGTGTCCACTTGGTGCCCATCAAGCCCAGTAACCAACGATGAAGGCAGTTACAGAGAGGCAAATGATGAGGTTCGCGTCAACAATGAGTCGTAGACGAGGCTTTTCCTCCAGAGAGCAGATCGTTTGTTCAGGTGCAGGAGGTGGCGCGGGGTCATCTTCGTTCTTCCGTCTCTCCATCCCACACAGCCAGTAGAGGGCAGACATCAGCTTGGACTGACTGCGGACACTGCTGGCAGATGATGCTGAATCTAAAGGGTTAAAGTGAGGGGGGGGGAATAGTCTCATAGATGTGTTGAGCTGAAAGCCTGAACAGCTGCCAAATGGAAAAGAGAGCAGGACAGAGACCCACCTTTCCTGTGATGACACACTTTTCCATTGCTGCTTCCCACCTCTCTCCCAGTGACTCCCATATCATCCGTCTGAATAGCAGTTACATCTAAGGTTGTGCTGTTTTGCTCTGATGTGAACACCTGCTCTCGAGGCTTCACTGGGTCGAATCTTGTGAACCATGTGAGACGACTAATCTGTTTGTTTGTTTTTAAAGAGACAAAGGTGACAGTTAAAGTTTCTGAGATTTAAGAAAATGTATATAACTATATATATAAAGATAGGTGTGCATTACACTATATATGTTGAATGTTCTCATCAATCTTTAAAAGATAAGCAACAAGACTGTGTGATTATAAATGTTCCCTGAGGTATTATTGACACCTAGTGGTGCTACAGAGTGATGTCATGAGATGATCCCTGTAATGTTTCCATCTTGGTATCAGTCACCAATTGCTTGTGTCTTAGCAAAGGTGAGTCTAAAGACAATTAGCATTTTCTTGAAAGCTTTAACAGCGGCTTCACCTGCTCTGGTTTGGGCTCCTCTGTAGCCAAGCTCACTGCAACCACCACAACGAGGGTAATGAAGGACAGCAACATCGAGAAGTAGAGGTAATGAACATATTTTAACACTGCAGGTCTGTCGTCCTCTTCATAGCACAGCGGAGATGGGTAGATGAAGTCTAGTAACATGCGAATACACCCGACCACAAGGCCAATGGCCAGGCCCCAGAAAGCACCCTGCACCAGGGAGGGAGTCAAACATCAGCATTATAACACAGTATAACAGTACATGAATATACACTCAACCGCCACTTCATTAGCTACACCTTGCTAATGCTGGGTTTGATCTGCTTTTTGCCTTAACTTCTGGAAACATGTCATGCCAAATAGCAACCGTGCCGAGTCACTTCAATCACCCTTTTTGCCCCCTTCTGATACTTAATTTGAAGTTCAGCAAGTCGTCTTGAACACGTCTTTCAATCACATGTCGGTATTTAGTTGCTGCCATTTGAATGGCTGTTTACATATTTACAGCATTTAGAAGTTGAACAGCTGTACCTATTAAAGTAACCCGCAAGAACACTCTGAAGAAAAAAAAGAAAACAAAACAGCTTGCCTTCTCATTGGTCCTCTTCCAAAAGCAGCCCATGAGGAAGATGATGGAGACAGGGGGCTGAAGGTAAGTGCTGATGGATTGGATGTAGATGAAGAGCTGGCCACCCTGACTGGCCTGGACGACTGGAATCCACAAAACAGACACCACAACCAACACAAGCACAAACACTCTGCAGAACACACATCAAACCATAAAGCAGGCGTTATGCAATAATAATCAGTTTCTATAATGCACAGATTTCACAAAGAGCAGAAAAATAATGGAGTTGAAATCTAAACGGCACAATGCATTCAGCCATTATTGAGTAGTATCTGGAAACAATGGTTTGGGTGAACTTGACAGAAAAGTTCGGGGCATGAGTTAATCTAAAGCGCCTTATAATGGTGTTCAAAGCTTTTTCCGACAGGACCACTTTAATTAAAGTAGGTTGTTATTTCCATCTGCAGTAATTCATATATGAGCTCTCTTATGGGATCACCCCACACTTTCATTTTGCATGCAAGCAAAGCTGGAGGTGGGGAGAGCAGCACCAGAACGCCTTTTACAGAACAGAGCAGGCATCAAAGACCACAAACGTTACATTCATTAAGTCAGACAACATAAAAAGAAGGAGCTGGGGTGGGGGTGGGATTCAAAATAGCTTGCATAGGCAGCAGCAACTTAAACAGTTTCCCCTGTGTGAGATTTGTTGATTGAATCATAAAAGGCTACGCAGGTTGGCATTACCAGCTGATCTGCCAGACCTCTGGCCAAGATCGACTTACTGAACTAATACTATGCTCAGTTTTCCAAATGTAGATGCTCTAAGTTAGAATAAAGTGCAGAAATGCTTTTCTGCTCAAACTTCAGTGTCAGCATACAATATACAAGCTGCAGATTTTATATCAAAGTGGTCACATACCTGCCAACAATCATGAGCTCCCATTCAGAAGCATGGGATCTGAAACTCTTCCACAGGTCCATGGTGAAAATGGTGCTGGCACTGTTAAAGATGGAGGTCAGCGAGGACATGAGAGCAGCAATCATCACAGCCATCATCAAGCCCCGCAGTCCTGGGAGGAAAGACGCACAGTTGCCATAAAAGACTCTGCCTCGTCATGTAAAGCGCGAGGCAGGAAGCAAAGTGTAGCAACAGAAAGAGTCTCTCACCTGCAGGAAGAAGCTCCATGACCAGTTTGGCATAAGCAATATCTGAACAACCCACTGGGTTGCCACAAATCTCTCTGCACACCTCAGGCTCTGCACAAGCCACTTCGTCTGTACACAGCAGAAACAAACACACACATCAGTCAAACTCAAATATCCACAATATTTTTGTTTTAGTGTTACCTAAACACCTCGCACCACTTTCAGCACCATTATGGAGGCTAATGTTCTAATATGTAGTAAAAACTGTATATCAAATACAATTTTCCAGCTGCACCATACAGTTCTCACTGTACCTGTGTAAAGTATCCTGCTGATCATGCCGGGGATCATGATAGCAAAGAAGGGGAGAACCTTGAGGTACGCAGCGAGCAGGGAGCCTCCTTTTGCATGGGTCAGGGTCTTAGCAGCCAGAGAGCGCTGCACAATGACCTGCAGAGAGTCCCGAAATAAAAGCTGACCATAAGTTACCTTAAATATAGTATAAAGCAGCAGGTAACTACATATCTGTGTAGTGTAAACCACAAAGCTTACTGTTATCACTCAGGAATTTATAAGATATCAGGGGCTAAACAGATGCAGTTGTGTAACTGGACTGTAAATGCTAATTAAACTAACCATGTTGTTTCTTATCTTACTTCAGTTGGATCTTTGAAACATGCCAGCTTCTTTATGGAGTAATTCTCAAGATGAGGATTTTCAGATTTAAACTCGCTGTGTACTCCAGAGGAAATTTTAAATATGCATAAACAAGATGTAAAAGCTCTAAGTTACACTTTTATATTTTAGAGATGAAAGATCTCTTGACATCTTACATCTTAAATTCATTTTTTATACCCATGTTGGTAAAGCTTTGAAAATCACTGGCCTGATCAGAGCACCAGTACCACATGGAGGGGATGGACATGCCGACAATAACACCAGGCCAGGGGAGGTCAGAGGTTACTGGATCTCTGAATATGTGGAAAGCATCTTCTCGGGGGATGCCACAGGTCGAGTTGGGCACACGAATTGACGGGATGGCGTTGCCGTAACCCTCCATGAAAGGATTCCAGCCTCCAACCTCCACAAAACCTACACGTAGAGACAAAATAGTCAGATCAGCTGGATCATAAAGGGTCGGAGACTGGAAGCTGTAATTTTCACTCACATCCAACTTACTGAAGCCCATGAGGGTCAAAGCTCCTGCCAGCATGATAGCAGTCTGAGCTGCATCTGTATAGATAACTGCAGCCAGACCACCTACGAACAGCAAACAGCACATTATGCACTTCTCATAAAATATAGAGCAGGCAAAATGAGTGGGACTGTGGCTCACCTGCTACAGTATAGATAGCAGTGACTAACAGCAGCAGCACCACAGCCAGGTAGATGTTCCATTGTAAAGCGAGCTGAATGAACAGGGCACCTGCATACATGTCCACCTGGCCAAAAACACACATAGGTTTATGCTACAAACCAGAAAGAATTTAAGCCAGACAGGTAAAGCTTCACAAAATAAATCACTATTGTGGATTATAGCCTACCGATATTTTTGTAAAGATGTAAATAAATAAGGAAAGGACAGCTATAAACAACTGAGTTCTTCTACCACCAAACCGCCTCTGCAGATATTCTGGCATGGTTGTCACCTGTAGAAGAAATAAGGTCAAGCTCTATGAGATCACAAAGGAAAAAAAGGCCAAAATCATGCATGCAGCAACTTTTTGTTTCGTTTTTTTCCAGAGTGTGTGTAGAAAACTCACACCAGAGGCAATATAAATGGGCAGGAAGAGCCATCCCAGCAGCAGCACCATCACCATACCCTATCAGGCAACAAATATCAGCACCAGCAAAAATTTAAACCTATTCATATTTCTTAATAAAGTTATTTTTGACAGATTATTTTCTCTTTCTTACATTCCACTCGTATGCAATGGCACCAATTCCCGCTGCGGCCCCTGACCCGGCCAGGCCGATGAAATGTCCGCTGCCAATGTTACTGGCGAACAGCGAAGCACCCACCTAAATATAGATGAGAGTCAGAATCAGAACATCTTGCCTCCATTTGACTTTTAAAGTGTGCTCTAGATAGAGTTTCTGCACTTCCCACTGATGAACTTCAGCTACAATCAACCAGTCTGTGGGTTTTAACTCACCGGCCACCAGGTCATGTTCTTCCCGGCTAAGAAGTATCCATCCACCGTGCTGCGCTTCGTCCTCCACATGGACTGGAAAAAACATGGGAAATGTTGTAGAACCTCTTTAAGGTAACGGTAACAGAAAACCTATTTATTCATGATGCTGAGATGGAATCTATTTGTAAGATAAAGATTAGGTTAGAAGACTTCTAAGACTCTCAGTGACAACAAAACCCAAATTTCACTTTCACAATTGTGGGAAGAAGGGCAGGAAAAGGGGCAGTATGTAAAGGCTGACTGTAACTTCTGATAAAGTTTAATACAGATCACTCAGCTCTTGCTGAAGGACATTTGCTGATAGCAAAAATTAAGTTAGAAAAATCACTTATATGTACTATACAGAGGTCTTCACAATATGTTCTATATTTTAAGGCATTAGATCTGAATTTGTTTTATTTTGTATGACAAAGAAAACAGATGGCCATGTAAAAATGCTGGTATTATTCTCCGTGCTTACCCATAAGCCGACTCCCAGCACCAGTAGAAAATAGATTACCAGCACCACAATATCCACGGTGTCAAGCGTACTGCCATGCCCTGGAGAGGGCGATGGCGATGAAGATGGGGGCACGCTTGTCCCTCGGCAGTCTACTGGAAGGTCAAAGGCCATCTGGAATCCAGGAATATAAAGTCAGTCTCAGGCACTGACAGTGAAGGAAATAGAAAATAATTTTCAGCTTAAACACACAAAAATTCAATTACCAGACAATTTTTTAGTGTTTTAAATTGTTTAGATACACATTGCTAGAACTGGGTTGGATGGGCTTTTTTCTGCATGGCATAAATTCAGTAAGTTTAGGAAACATTTCTCAGAGATTTTGATCCAGACTGACATGAAAGCATCACACAGTTGCTGCAGATTTCTCAGCTCACCGTCCATGATGGGAATCTCCTCCACCACCACAGTCTGAACTGCTGACACAAGTCCGAATGGATCCGTGCTTTCATATTGTTTACACCAAATCTGACCCTACCATCCAAATGTGCAGCAAAAATCAAAACTCAGACAACATTTTTCCAATCTCCTTTTGTCCAATATTGGTGAATCCATGTGAACCGTATCCTGTTCTTAGCTGACAGCAGTGGTATTTGGTGTGGTCTTCTTCTACTGTAGCATGTTGTGTTTTCAGAGATGCTCTTCTGCATACCTTAGCTGTAACAAGTGGTTATTTGCCTTCTTGTCAGCTTGAAGCAGTTTGGCCATTCTCATTTCAGGTATTTTCTCCAAGAGATCTGCTGCTCACTGGAAATCCTCTCTTTCTTGGCCCATTCTCTAAAACTCTGGTTGTTTGGGGAAATCCCAGTAGATGAGCAGTTTGTGAAATATTTAAACCAGCTCATCTGGCACAAGCAACCAGTCACTAAAAAACAATTCTCCATTCTGATACTTTTTTTGAACTTCAGCATGTCCTCTTGATCACCGATGTGGCACCAAGTTGCTGCCACGTGATTAGATGATTAAAGATTTGCCTTCATGAGCAGTTGTGCAAGTATACCTAATAAAGTGGCTGGTCAGTATTTGTATGTGCATGCAGTTGAGCTGACCACCGTGTCAGACGGACTTCTTTATACAGGAGCAAACATACTTCACTCTTAAACATCTGCTGGCTTGTTTAACACTTGGTCAAAGTTCCTCTAATATAGTATAATAAATGATTATCAGTGCAAAAATGATCTGAGATAACAGCAGCAACTGCAGCTCACCATTTTACCCTGTTAGGCTTTCTGTTGGATATTAATTGAGTAAAACAAGCTTACCTTTCAGTACGCCGTCTCACTTTGTATCATTCCAGCTGGGCTCTCTGCAGGTCGACTTGTGCGAGCCGATTTACGAATGTGTCACGAATGACTTGGGAATCGAAGCTTCTTCCACTTCCATTCCAAAAGATCAAACTCCACTTTTACCTCGTCCACTACGCGGTTTAGTTAAAATGTAAGAGATTTATTACTCCACACAGGGAGGTCTTTTCACAACACAGTCCTGTTGCCAGTAAAAAAGCTAAATGATTGCTGAATGTTTTAAATTCATGTAAAATACACTAAAGATGTGAGTAGTGATAAGATGCTATCAAAGTAAGATTGAGATTGTGCATGTGTGTGTGTCTTTGTGTGTCTGTGTGTTCAAGTCCAGGAGAGAAAAATGCTGATATAGGCTTATCTTACAAAGACAAATGCTCTTCAAACACTGCGACGCAGTAGCAGAGATTAACTGGTTGCAGCAATGCCATGTGGAGCAGTAATCAGGTTGTAAAGACAAGAAAATGCAGACACGGGTATATGAGGTGTTTGATTTTTCCGTTGCATAGATACAGTCCATTCAGCATTCCTGTATAAAGATAGCTTCAGATGTCTGAAGAAGGCATTCACCCAAATGTGGATCTCACACAGCTCTTTATATTTGTCAGATTTAGATTACAATACAAAACACACACTTAACACTTAATAGGCCTTAAATGGACACTGATGCTTCAGAGGTTTACATTCTGCAGAACATTACAACTTATACCATTAGAAAACAAAGGTTTTACTGACTGCACACGTGACTGTTACCATAGTAATTTGTCTTATTGTTTCAAAAAAATATTAGCTATAAGCCTCAGTTTTTACAAAGCACTGGATTATCTGAACAGCTGGTATACTGCATTATTAGTTGTGTGAAACTGATATGAAATGCTGCTACACTTGATGATATTTCGCTCTCCCAGTGGTATAACTCTATGGTCCCATCATATCACACATTCAATAAAAGAAATACTTGGGTAATATGTTAAAGTAACAAAGAGCTTTATACATTGTAGCATATGTTTTCTGCATACTCTGGTTTATTCTACACAGTCCACATGCACAATATAATCCCTATTTACACTACAATGAATATAACACCGACAGTGGACTAGAGCTAAACATTCATTTATTGCACAGTGCCCGCTGTAAGATCCACATAATCCCACTTCTGCAATCTGTTATCAGTGTCATTGAGACTGGAGTCAGTGTCGCCTTTATATACATACATGTTGGTAGGATAAGAAGTTAAGCATTATAAAGGAGCAATGCAGAAACAAAATGAACAATCCAAAAATAAATAAATCAGTCAATCATACAGCTACAACTGGTATATTGGCACGGTATGAGATGGAAAATTCCACCAACAGTAACTTTGAGCCAGTGAGTCGTATACACAAGTTGGTGGGGTCAGGAGTTAAGCATTATACAAGAGCAAAACAAAACAAAACAAAATCTTACCACTACAGCTGGCATGGTAGAAAATGGAAAATTCCACTGAAACTAAAGGAGTGCTGCCAAGAATGCATCCTAAGCTGAGGACTTACTTAAGAAAACAAGCGTCACTTAGTAAAGAATTTACGTTACATTCAGTGCGGTGGGCACCTTAAAAAGGTCAAACTAATTCAAAAACTGGTTTTGTACTGTCATCTGAACCAACGAGTGTTTGCAAATATATTTATATTAAATATCTATTTTTGGATCTATGTCTTAATCGTGGTTATGCCACAAAGACTTTATGAAATCATTGTCGAACCGCACTATGCAGGTGCTCAATGACCTAAACTTAGAGGGCTTAGAGAAATATAACCTAAACTATGTTACTGAGCGACTATCAAACAGCAGAGTTATCCTGACAGTCAAACAAGGCTGCAGGCTACTGACTGGTCTTCATCATTGAAGATACACTTAATATAGTACAACACTGATCTAAAGCTACATTATCTGTCTTTGATGTTTCTGCTTTTACCTTCATTTAGCTTGTTTTTTTTTTTTGGTTGGTTGGTTTTTGCTTGGTATTGTACATTGAGTGATGTGTAGTTTATGTGCTTGTATGTTAGTGTATTTATATACTAGTATATGCATATAGGATGTCTGTGTACTTGGGTATACTCTGGTCTGTATGAACAACTGCATGTTGTAATCTCCACACATGCATGTGTGTTACCAGGCCAGCGGGGAAGCCATTCGTGGACTCCTGGGGCTTTTCGGGATCTCAACAACTTGCTGATCACTCAGAGCTCTCTGTGGCAATGAAATTCAGAAAAAAGATTGCAGGATTTTCTTTTAATTTACTTTTATATACATTCTTTGTTTTTCCAGGTAAAATCTCATTGAAAATTAATTTTAAAGAGACCTAGCTAGCAAGCATTATTTTTAATTTTTCTAACCTACTGCTTTGTTGCATGCATTCTGCTTATTAGGTATATATTTTAATTTTGTGAGGGCATTATATAGACAAAAGTACTGGGCCAGCAATGGAAAGCAATGCAAAAAGCTCCAGGTGCACAGTTTTTGCACTGAAGTTAATGACGGCGGTGGCACTGGATGACTCTGCTCTTAACTTTATGTGGTCTCCCACTTCGTAGCTGAGCTACTGTGGTTCTTAAAAACCTTCATTCATCATTTGTTCCAGTGATGTTTATAAACGCAGACAGTATGGGTAGGTACTTGTGTCATGGCTGTGTGCAGGTAGGCAGGAAAAGGACCCAATATGCAGACTCCAGGACACGAAACATAAACTCAAAAAACAGCATTAATGCTGAACAAGGAACAAACTAACTAAACCAGGCAGGTTGACAGACAAAACACACAATGTAGGATGAGGGTACAATGCAACACAGAATAAGGAAAACACAAGGCTTAAATACACACTGGAGTAATCAGGGAATGGGAGACAGGAGGGAAACACAGCTGGGAGAAATCAGACTTAACAAAACCAGAAACACTGACACGAAATACAGACTTTCAAAGTAAAACAGTAAGCATCACACAGGGACGCGGACTTGACAAGAGGATACAGCTGACAGGCGAGACAGAGCAACTAATGAACACACAGACAGAACCCAAAAGACTAGAAATGATAAATAATGACAAAATCAAAGTCCAGTAATAATGCAAAACTCCAAACACTGGGTCACCGTGGTGACTGGATTTTATACACCTGAAATTAAAAAAAAGTAGTGTAGCCCAGTACTTTTATCCATGTGGTCTACTCACTACATAGAAATGTTAAGAAAAAGATGTATTTTTTTAAGTTAGATACATTTGAAAAGCACAAACACAGCAAAGCTGAACAAGAAAAAGCAACAACAGAAAAAAAGCAGAAATATGCAAAATAGCGTTACATTTTTCAAAACGGCTTTTTTTAATTTAAAGTATAGCATCTGAAACCTCCAATATCAAATGCCTGATAGGCTGGAACACGTTAATGAATACTGAGTGTTTACAAAGTGGCCCTGCTAGTTTACATCATGAAGCTCATTAACAGTGCTGTAACCTAGCCGAGTGCTTTTTTGATTTAATGCAGACAGTGCTCATTACTAAACACAATGCACGGCCCTCTCTAAAAATAAAAACACTTGCAAAGCAGAAAATATAGAAAATATAGTAATGAGGCAGTCATCGGATGTTAACACAGTGCAACTGTTTATCTGCAACCTTTTAGGTTATGCATCGCAAGCAGTTGAGCAAAAGCCACTGAGACGACTGGGAGGGAACTACAAAGGGAAATATGCTGCAGACGCAACAAAAATAATCATTTGAATGAAGAATGGCTAAATATTTCCTGCTCACCTCAAACTTGTTTATGAATTCAGCAAAGATACCAAAGAAGGCCTCTGTATTTGTGGCTTTGCTGTCTTCTCCAAAGTAGGAGGCAGTCTTGCTGAATTCTTCCATGGCTCTCTGTTGGAGAGACTCCAGAGACTGGATTGCTGGATGACTGTTTTCCAGGAAATTCTTAACATCATAAAGTTAAGTCACAAAAATGTTTAATTGTATTTACTATATAGTGTTTTCCTTGTCCCCTGTCATTTAATTCAGCTTGTTTTTTTTAAGGATACACTCATGACAACAGCAAATCGATCTTCAGAGGTCGCAGGCATCTTCTGACAAGCTGAGCGAATGTCCTGGATTGTCGTATGAAGGTCATTCAGATCTGAGGTGATGTTCCTCTGGTTTACTAAAAGCAGGTGTGTGTGTGTGTGTGTGTGTGTGTGTGTGTGTGTGTGTGTGTGCACGCACGCGCGCGCAACATAGGAAACCAGAAGCAAGAGAAAAAAAAGATGCTCAGAGACAAAAAACAGATGTAGCCAAAACAAAAATAACCACTTAAATTTGACAATCATGGCAGTACATTCATAAAAGGCTCTCAAATATTAAAAGCCAAATGTATTACTCTACCTTTTGCTGCAAGTGGAACCATCGTAAGGTCTTTGGAAAAATCCAACACATCCGGGAAGTGTTGACATAACGATTTAACCAGGATATGCAGAAAGGTCGACTTCCCGTCCACTGTTTTAGTTGTGCTAAGCTGCACGCGATATTGTGGAGTTATAAAATACGCACACAAGCCCATACACAAATACTCCATAATATGTTAAATATCATTTGGTGTACCTCTGTAAGGAAGTTGATCTTAAAGCCTGTAGTTTTGTTGGTTTTAGGCTGGCTGTTATTCAAGTAGTTCCCCATCGCCAATACAAACTAAAAAGGGCACAAATTAGTAAACAGATCTGTTATTGTATCAATAGTAATTTTTCTTGATCATACATTTTTACACCTCATTTATTAGTATCCTTTTTTTGCTCCCATAATTTAATTTTTCTTCTATTACATTCAACCCCTGCCTAATATAGTTATAGTATGTATGGTATATATGTGTAAAGTATATGTTATGCTATATGAATGTGCCCAACTTCAGCACTGACACAAAAAAGACATACTTCAACAAATGCCCTTCTTCATTTCTATGATGAATCTGTCTTATCAGTTTCTCACAGACTTGTTTAAAAAGTATTTTGCATTTTCACGTGTTTCTAATTTATAGTAACATAACCTTTCTAAACATAAGGGCTACCTCTAGTATCTTAGCTAGCTTCTTGCTGGTCTTCAGCTCCATGGAGGCGTTGTAGATACAGTCATATGCTCCTTTTAGCTCCTCCGTCTTCTCCTGAAGAGAACACTTGAAGAGGAGGCACTGGAGGCGGGTCTGGTACTCCGGTACTGATAACATCTGATGTATGCACAACAGGCAAATCAAGATAAATGCAAGATCAATGAAACTCAAAATTAGCCCGGTAATGGTAAAACAGAACTGTACCTGCAGCACAAACTGATCTGGCTCGCTCAGTTTGCTTGGGTCCTGTCTATACTCTTCATATTTTTTTACCTCCTCTGCATCGGGGGCATATAGGAGCAGCTGTTTAATGTGTGCTGGCTCCAGCCTGTCTGTGGCCATGTTCATCAAAATCTGACGCAGTCCCCCTGGAGACAGCTTCAGGTGGGCTATGAGGATGGCTAGAGCCAGAAAACGCAAATAGAAGAAGATAATCATTAAAATACTTAATTCTTATTCTTGAGCTATAACTATGGTTTATAACTTTCATCTTGATAGTTTAATTACAAATGACATTTAAAAAAAAAAGAAAAAGGCAGTCATACTCACAGGCATTGTAAGCTTTCTTATGGGACAAAATTTCTATAACATCTTTCTTCTTGAAGGTTTCTAGCTGAGGGGATGGTTCTGGGGCAGGCACTAAAAATTAGATGGAGGAAGTTACAATTTAGGGAGGTAGGTGAGAAAAACTGGACAAACAGATTGAGTCTAAATTTATGTTTTACATAGCTGACGTTGATTTCTTAGAGGCAAATTACAGAAAGTACAATGACAGATTAAGACAAGGTCCTTCAACGCAAAGAGGAAGCTGCTTCATTCTTTGTTTAAACATTTATCTCTGTATCATTGGACTGTTATTAAAGACATCTCAAAACCTGATATGTTATGGTATAATGTTGCCTTCCTAGCAAATAATTCAGTAATCAAAGTATTCTTCACTTTTTATACTGGGCTTCCCTAACTCTTATGATTATTTAGCTGTGTCCACTCCAGTTAGTCACGCTGTCCCTTTTACTCACTGGAGCTCTTCTGTGTACCGAAGTGCAGCTCCAGATCCAGATACTTCACCATGTCATGCAGTTTTTCATAGTCAGAATTTGCTCCCAACTGACAGACAAACACACAAAAAAGTTTTAAAAAGGACAAAATTTTTTTGTTTTGCAAAATATTTTTAATTTAGAATTTTAAATCTAAATTCTGCAACATTTTGAGAAACTTTGACTTCCAATCACAACTCACCTGTCCCCATATTGTCCCCTCTGAGTTTTCCACCTGCTCCCAGCGCAGTCTCTTTACACTCATATGGTTGGAGTCCATTCTGGACAGACTAGGTCTTGGTAGAGGTGGAGGGGAGCAGGGTGGAGGGAGAGGAGGAGGTGGTGGGGGCTCTAGGTGCTCTGTGGGGTCAGAAAGTGAATGGGGGAGAGACTGGGGCTGGCTTTGGCTGTGGGATTGTTTATGGTGAGGCTGGGATTGTGACTGGTGTTGAGATTGCAGCAAATGATGCGAGGGCTGTGACTGTGGGCGGGCAGTTTGGGTGGAGGACTGGACTTGGTGCTGTAACTGGGGGTGTTGAGGCAGTGGCTGAAAAGTGGAGAGGGTTGGTTGGTGTGGCTGCAGGGGCTGAAAGGTGGAGAGAAGGGGCTGGGGCCTGTGAGGCTGCTGGGGAGGGTGGATGACATGAATCTGGTGCTGGTAGTCCTGAGGAGGTGGCTGTGGGGTCATGTGATGGATGTGGTGGATCTGAGGAGTGCTTGAATGGTGGTGCGTCTGCTGGATAGAATGGGGTCTCTGGGGAGAGGGTTTTGTTGGCTGGGGGTGGTGGGTTTGGTGGATCTGCTGCTCTTGGTGCCTCCCCTGTACTGACACTTCAGTTTGATGATGACCTTTTAGACTTCTCCTGCTCTGATGGGAGTGGCCATCCCGGTTTAGCTGAACTGGGAGGGATGCAGGCTCTTGCTGGGTTTGATGCAGAAGCTCCGTGGAGGAGTGATGGGGCTTGGGTTGGTGCATTTGATGGGCCTGATGAAGAAGCTCTGTAGAGGAGTGGTGCGCCTGGGGTTTATGTATTTGATGAAGCAGCTCAGTTGAGGAATGGTGGGGCTGGGGTCTTACACTCTGATGACTTTGGTAGATGCCCTCTGCGTACTGACCTTGTTGGCTGGGGTGGACTGTTGG
>VUQR01035533.1:83164-99313 GCA_015108515.1 Hemichromis elongatus
GGGTGGAGGAGGGGTCATAGGGGGTGGGGGAATGTGATCAGAGGAAGATGAGTAGGTCAGAGATGAGGCATTTTCTTCTCCACTGCTGCTTTGGACATCACTCGGGCTGCTGAGCTCTGGAGCGACAAATCCTCCATTTTCTTCTTCATCCACCACCAAATCATCTTCATTATCCTCGTCCTCTTCATCTGGGAAGCCCATCTGCACAACATCCTGGCATTAACACCAATTACACTTCATTAGACCTAATGCCAAAGTGGATTTTTCAGTGCATTTATCAAACTACAAGAGTTAACAAGAAATAAAATACATAAATCTGTGAGCAGGATAAATAAAACCCCCTGAATGTATTTCAATGCAAATGCTGCAGTTAACATTTGAAGTCCTTTACATGCTCTTTCATTTGGAGATTTATTCGTTAGGTTAACAACAGCTTGTGAACCTCTCTTTATGACACATGTTATTCTATAAATGTTCTTCAATGTTAAAAACACCAAGGTCAAGGCAGTCAACCTATGAGAAAACCTTCAGATTGGCAGTAAATTTTAATTATGTTTCAACTAATGTTGGGGGTGCTATTTTTTTATCTCCGGATTAAAAATTAGTTTTAATAACTGTTTGAAGTCACAAAAACAACAAAGATTCAGTGGGGGTTACAGACTATTCTGATCAAAGATAATTTCATAATACTGTAAAATAAAGCACTTAGAACCCTTAAAACATGCAATTCTTAGACACAAAATTAAAGAAAATAATCTTTTTTTAATAATTTTTCATGCTGAATTGAGCAAACATAACATGCTGTACCACAAAAATAAAAATATTAGCAGATAGCCTACTCCAAAAAACAGAGGCCCCTGTTGACATGAGATGGATTGACCCCATACAACAGAGGCTCTAAACTGGTAAACTGTTGAAATCTTATATCAAACAAACTAGGGAAACATGCCCCAGCATCTTTTATTACAATCACAGATCATTGTCTAAACTCCCCGTGCTTTGTGATCAGAAAGGATTTAACAAGCATTTTGTTTTACTGCATAAAGCAGCTTGTAGCCGTTAATTGTGATCACTGTGAAATCCATCCATCCATTTGCTTTCGCTTATCCTTTTCAGGGTCGCGAGGGGTGCTGGAGCCTATCCCAGCTGTCATAGGGCGAGAGGCGGGGTACGCCCTGGACAGGTCGCCAGTCTGTCGCAGGGCCAACACACAGGGACAAACAACCATTCGCACTCACATTCACTCCCACACTCACACCTATGGGCAATTTGGATTTTTCAATTAACCTATCCCCACAAAGTGAAAATTAAACATTATTTTCCCCAGTAGCTAAACAGTTACTTGATGATAACTTCATGTCAGTGCTTTGCCTATTTAGTGCAGTGTTGATGTGATTCTACCTCTTCATAGTCGTTTTCAGGAGTCAAGAAGTCGTCAACAATGGCCACCCTCTGACCCAGCTGCTCGCTCAGTGCATCCAGAAAGCGGTCTGTGTCTTCAGAGCGAGGCGGTTTGGAGAAGGTGTAACGGCGCTTGCTGCTGCGGTGGGCGGGGGGGCTAGACGGGTAGTCGGGGGGTTCCGGAGGTGAGGGAGGGGGACTGTCAAGGCTGATGTAAGGGTTGGACTCCCCACTGGTCTGGCTTGTTAACCCTGATGGGTAGAACTGGGATTGTGGGGGGCTGGGGAGAGGCTCCGGCCAGGATGTATGGGATGAAGGGCCTTTACGGCTACCTAAGGCAAGGAAATGATATATTGTAATGACGACAGCTTTCTTAATTATGTTTAAATGTAGCAACTAAAAGAAATGTCAGTGAATTATGAGAACAAATACAAGTAATGATTCGCTCATTCATATTACATGCAGTACATTACTAACCATCAAAGAAATCTCATTTTAACTAACAGGTGTATTTAATGGTGTTTTCTAGTTTCACTTCCACCATCACCAGATATGTATGCAGGTTTGTGTTTGTTACTGATGGAAAATTTTAAAATCCACAGAGCCTAACCCAGTGTTATCCAGATGTAATTTGTGATGACTGCTCTGATCCTTCATAAAAAAAAATTAAATTTTTTTTTAAGGAGATTAAATTAGGTATTTTTCTTAAACCTTTGCTCTGCTGTGTATTTGTACAGCAGAAAAAAATCAGCTTCTCTGAAAAAAAAAATCTGTTTTTTTAACCAAGCATTTTTGTATATCATTCTTTTTCTGCAGCTCTTTTATATTATTCTCCTTCACTTCAATTGTTTCCCCAAAATCTCTCTCACTCACACACACACACACACAAACGTTACCAAGGTCATTGCTAGGTAACGTGACAATGCCCCAATAATATGTGATAGATAAGAAATTTCAGGGCTCTAAGATGTACCTGTGTGTCAAGTTTGGGTGCTCAGCTTCTGCTCATATAGGAGGTTTTCATGGATGTACAGACAGATGGAGATTTTGTGTATTAGAGCAAAATTCCACTCCAGCTCCAAATGCAAACGTTTACAATCAGCTACCTGTGTTAACGTGTATCGTAGGGGATGCGGTGCGTGACGGAGGGTCCAGATCTAGCAAACTCTCAGGGGCAGGAGGCGGGCGACTCTTCAGAGACTTGGACCTCTTGGCTGAATACATGTTCTCCAGTTCAGCGTACACTGCTGACAGCTTACATGGTGAAAATGTGCAAATGAATATATGAGTATATAGACTGGTTTGAGAATTCTTATCCTAACCCTTTAACTGCCATTGTCATATGCATCTTGTCTCATTAAAATCGCATGGCTACGTACATTAGTGAGGTTGTTGGGAGTCTCAGGGAGAGAGGTACCATCTCCTGATTGTCTCTCTCCTGGAGCTAGCCTCATCCCCGTCTCCAGTACTGGCTCTGCACGATGGCCTATGATAACACAAACATTGGAAGAACTTAGACTCTTTGAGTGAGATAGACCCAAATATAGTTTCCAGCTTTGCATGTGTTGTTAGTATTTGGGCTTTGGCTGGTTTGTGAGTTAGTGAGCAGAGTGAGCAAGATCAGCAAAGAGATATACTGGATTTAGACTGATGTTACTACATGACTGCATGGGATCGTGTTAAAATACAATTAAATATGTAAATGTAAAAGCATGTAGTGATTTCAACAAAACTGTTCATATAAAAGAAGCTTGAAGAAAAATTAATTAAATTCTGATAGAAATAAATAAGCAAAATCAAACAGGACTGTGTAGACAGGCACAATGATAACAATATCAGTGCTAATGGCGTCATGATCGTGATAGGAGTCAAGCGAGCCGAGGTGGTCGGGGTGTTAATGTTGCTGCTGATGATGACAGAGACAGTAAAGTTCAGTACCCATGCCCAAGTGTGTGCCAATGACCAGGTCATCAGAGCTACGGCCCCTCACACTGCTCCTGTACGTGGTCCCTGTCACCCTCATGGAACTGCTACGGCGGTGGGGCTCAGGGACAACCTCGGGCTCCGGAGGAGGGGGAGGTGGTGGTGGTGGAGGTGGAACTGGAACACACACACACGTATTGGCAATGCAGGAGTGTAAGGGGCTGCAGCACCTCACCGAACTAGTGATTTAATTTAAGATCCCCAAAAACGACGCGTGATTATTGTCAGGGCATATGTCTGTGCAGGTTCTCAGTCATCCTGGTCATAGTAGTCCTAAGAGCTTGAGAAGAAGGTGATTGACTTCTTTAAGTTGTTTGGAGATGTTCAAGAAGTTTCTTCAGTTATAAAACCAAAAGGTGTGGAGTCCCAAAAACTGGAAGAATTGGGAAACTGTCTCTTAGGAGGTGGGCATCATGCATCGTAACGCTAGCCAAAAAAACGGGAATCATTACTACCAGAGATTTCGACTGAAACCACTGTACTATCATATGACCTGTAAAGGTCACCTGACACAAGATGTGAGTAGGAGATGGAAGCTCAATAATGCATTGTAAGTGGCTGACAGTGGGTTTCAAAAGCCTCCGCCTTTGTTCAAAGATGACCTCTTCTACTCCTCTTCTCGGTCTAAAATGTGAACATTGGCATCTTCGAAAGAGTGACCTTTGTCCTTTAGGTGCAGATGTATAGCTTAATCTTGTCTTGTCGAGGTGGCTCTTCTATGCTGTGCAATGTGTTTATGAAGTGGTTGTTTGGGTTCTCCAATGTAGAGGTCTGAGTACTCCTCGCTGCACTGCACAGCATACACTAGCTTGTTTAGCTTGTGTTTGGGAGTTTTTGTCCTTGGGATGAACCACTTTTTGTCTGAGTGTGTAGCTGGGTCTGAAGCACACTGGGATGTTTTGCTTCCAAGATATTTTTCATGAGCTTCTCTGATAAACCTGCTACATAAGGGATGACAATGCTGTTCTGTTTCTCATTCTGTTTCTCCCTAGTTGGTGTCTGACCTTCTTTCCTGTGCATCTCCGCTGACGTGTTTTAAGAGCTTTATTTACACGTGTCTTCTTTTTTCCCCCTTCTGCCTTAGAGGTGACTTTTTCTGCCCGATTCCTCCTGATCACCCCAAGTTTGTGTTCCAGAGGGTGGTGGGAGTCAAAGAGTAGGTACTGGCCTATGTGTGGGCTTCCAGTAAACTTCAATGTTGTGGCTTCCATCCTCCATAATGTACACAGCACAGTCCAGAAACAGCAAATTATTATCTTTATATTAACTTTGTATCTTCCCTGGTGAACCTTATGTTTCTATCCACAGAGTTGATGTAAACAGTGAAGTCTTGGGTTTTGGTTTTGATCCTGGTGTCATTAATGTATCTGTCCCAGTGGCTAGGGGCTGCCCCTGTGAAAGAGCCAAGAACTTTACTTTCCTCCATGCAAAGGTTGGCTACAATGGGTGACACCGGGGAGCTCATGGCTCACCCAAGCTTTTGCCTGTAGAAACGCTTGTTATATTTAAAATATGTGGTGGTAAGACAAAGGCCTAAAGGTGTGTAAATTTAATTGGGGTAAAGCTGCTTCTGTTGTGTAAGCAGCTGTCTTGCTGGCAGTCTTCACTGCCTCGGTTGAAGATATGTGAAAAGTGAGAGCACATCAAAGGATACTACCGTTTCATTAGGACGGTCTCTATCTCACACACACAAACACATAATCATAATTGTAATTCTAGTATCATAAAAATGTAAATTACAACAAATTTGTGCACTGACCTGGGGATTTGTATCCAAGAAAACGTGAAATCTTGCTCTGGCAGTGCTCTTGCTCTTCATACGTAAGCAGCTGGTAAACAAACTGCCAGATCACCTGTTTTGCTGGAGTGTCCAGCACCGGGAACACATCCACGATCAGAGTGTCAACATTCCTGCCATCAAAGCACAGGTAATGGGACAGAGATCACCTGGCTGTCCAGTTAGAGGTCACAGAATTTGGAGGGTAACAGGAAAATCTGGACTCAGGTATATGGCCATCACCTGCGTAGGTGGCCTAAGTTATTGAAGTGAATTGAAATCTAAACCCCCAACTTAATTTGCCTCTAGCTGAACAAAATATAACCATATTAATATATTACTAGCAATATTACTAAAACACTGGCTTTCCCTATCTCCACCCTATAGTGTATACAATCTAAGGTCTCCACCCATACTCTCCTCCTCCTCTCCTAGTCTCCATGTGCTTTGCTTACCTGTGCTGGAAGAAGTTCTCCAATGCTTTGCAGATGGTGTATCTCTCCTGAATGGTCAGCAGGTGCTCCAACTGCTGCCCAAAAGTGCGACCCTGAACCCTGATACTGGGAGGCAGAATCTCTGCCACCCACTGGAGGGAGCTGAGCACAGGAGAACGGGCCCGTTCTGTGCCACCTCCTGCAAGGTCCTGCTCTGCAAGGGTAAATGTGGGCGGCCCCTCTTCCACCACCAGTGTGGGCATGGCACCGCTTCCCTGCAGCATGGACACTACCTTTTCATGGGAGGAGGTCCTACAGGCGGACAGGTGGAATCCAGGACGTCAAATGCATGTCTACCAGTTATTTGGTTGAAAAGGTAAAACTTACAATTTAGTGATGTCACTACTACTTATGTCATTTTAGTGATGCATAAATAACCAGTAACCAATGAATGGAGAAGTTGATTTAGAGGATACTTTCTTATCATATTTGCCTTACTTTAGTTTAGTTATAATATATTAAAAGGCTCCAAGTTTTACAAATTACAAAATATCTTTAACAGTGGGACCATAATAACATTTTTATGCTAACTTAGTATCACTTTTCTTCTTTTTATTTCTTTACCAACAAACTGCTTTAGGATTTGCACTGCTTTATGCAAAAACATGCAAAGAATTTGTGCAAGTTAAGCAGTTCAACCTCATGTCCAGTCCATTGAGAAACAGGATGCGGTCTCCTGGTTTTAGACCGGCTTTGTCTGCAGGGCTTCCTGAAGAAAGGAGAAGGAATGACAGACAGAATACCTATATGGAGGTAATAATGAAGTCCACTATCTGCTTTACATTGTCATTTCTAAACATGTAGGGGCACACGCATTCTTACCAGGGATAACTGAGTCAATCCATACAGGAGCATGGCCTCTGAGAGTGAAGCCAAAACTCATGTTGCCCTTGCAAACTCTCACTGTCCTAGAGAAGAAAATTTGAGCTTCAGTTAACAACTATACTCAGAGCCCCTTTGTTGTAGTTAAAAAAGAAAAAAGAAAAAAAAAAGCAGGTCACCTGAAATAATCTATCACATTCAGGGGCTAAATCAGCATGGTTGTAGTAATGATTAGGAAATAGGTTACAAGAAAGCCCTCCTAAACTTATAAACTTAATTAAAATAACATCCAGTGGACAGAATCTGCTAAACTAAATGAGGTGACATTCATTAATTGTCAAGCTCAGTGAATGCAGACACGAGTCATATAACACAGTTAAACCGACTGGCTCTTCTGCCTTTTCTGAAAGAAGCTGAGCACACTTCCATATTCAGCACACTATTTTAAATTCACATCCTGCATGAACAAGCCTACTTAAATATGGACAATGTTTCCCCAGGGAGCTGTATAATGAGGAGATCGGGAGTTTCTAGTGGCGGTTCACTCCCATAACTTTAGCAGATGGTGAAAGGATGCTTAAATCATGTTTAAAGGTGTTTTTTCAAACACCTCTCCGCATTAAATCTTTAAACGAGTTTATATGAGTGTAAAAGCAAGTGACGTCAATTCATGATGAAAAACGATCATCACTGCAGGAGAAGAGAGCAGGCGTGACTGTCCTAATAGGTTTATGTCACCACTGGTTTTACCACTTAAGGGTCTATTTTTCACTGAAATCCTACATGTTCCAGTTTAAATAAATTCAATGCTTACACAGTGAGGGCTGTTCAGGCAGTTTTGGGTTTTTTTTGGAAAGGTGCAGTGATCAAACATAGGAGGATAGATAGTTATTTAAAGAAACTGGCATCTTAAAGACTTAAAATGACATCCAATGTGTAGCTGAAGCCAGCACACTCTGGAACGGATTAAATGCCAGCAGAAAAATCCAAATCTCTTAGACTGTTCATCATTTTTGCAGAGGTGGGACCTGTGTGGCTCTTTCTCTTTGCTTTAAAATAAACTTTAAAGAAAATGAAAATCATAGTTACTCAACACAGACCTGCAGTTTGTGGTGGTGCCACTGGAGTGGCCAGCTATGAGTGACGTGGTCTTGCGCATGCCTCGGGCAGGGGGTACCACACCTTCCTCTGCGTGGGTGCGTGGCACCGAGCTGGCGCGGGTGGAGACAAGAAGGCGTTCGGGGTGATCCTCGCTTCGGCTACGGCGAAGGTGACTGCGGCTGGGGTCACTAAAGCTGCGCCCCTTCAGCCGGCTCACCAGACTTTGGGAAACCACTTCGTCAAAACGCTCCCGATGCTTCTTCGGAATGAAGATCCTGACAAACATCGTGGGATCAGAACAAACCCCAGACAGACTGGATAAGCTTTAACAGCAAAGGAGGAGCAGTTTCCAGTCCAGCTTCTTTTCTGTTCAGTCAGTAATGAGCAAATTCTTTTTACATTTCTACAAGAGATCATATATCTACAAATCTACATGTATCCCATATAGTAAAACAAGCAGTATTTTAGCCTATATCCCCTAAAGAAAAAGCAAAACTCTTTATACTAATCTCTCAAAACATCTGCTGTCCGAGGTATCAAAACTGCATTGGGATTCTTATTCTGATTATGTATTGCTCCAGCAGCAGGATCCACTTAATTGGCTTAAAAATAGTTCAATCCGTATCATCTCATGGGAGTGTCGAGGGAAGCAGAAAGAACTGGTCCAACATCTGAGTGTGTGTGTGTGCGTGATATTTTGCATGTAAGCGAGAGAATGAAAGAGACGGGAGACGAGCTTTGTTGCGTGATCCTGTCACATTAGCGGCTGCAGGTAAAAGTGTTCAGTATCTGTGACAGCTCACTCCTAATATATAAAATGTGAGGAAGCTCAGCACCAGAGCCACCTCTGGGAGAAAGCACTTCATTCCACCCCTACTACTGTTATTTTGCTCTCCCATCATCTACTCTAAATGTTTTTTTTCCCCTTCTTAAAGGAAAAGCAAACCATCAAAGGCTCTCACATTAAGCTACCGTTAAATCTAGTGTGTGTAAAGGGTGTGTTGTGAGGGTTGTGCACCCAGTTTTCCCCCCGGTCTGTTTTGTATGTTTCATGCACAGAGATTAGAAATAACAAAACAGAGTTGTAATTTATTTTTCAGCTAAAGAATCAAGCTGGTATTTCAAATGCACAACCTCTCTGAAGCTTTGTGTGCAACAAAAAAACTTGCTGATATTTAATTTGATACAAATTTCTCCCTTTAATGCCTTCTAAAATGGCCTGTATTTATATAGCGCTTTACATCACAGTCACACACTGGTGATGGCAAGCTACATTGTAGCCACAGCTGCCCTGGGGCACACTGACAGAGAGGCTGCCGGACACTGGCGCCACTGGTCCCTCTGACCACCACCAGCAGGTAACAGGTGAAGTGTCTTGCCCAAGGACACAATGACCGAGACTATCGGAGCCGGGGCTCGAACCAGCAACCTTCCGATTACAAGACGAATTGCTAACTCTTTGAGCCACGATCGATCCCTTTTCTACATGTTGATTCAGATTATTTCCAAATTGCACAATACATTCTTATGCAATACATTGCAAAAAAAAAGCAAAATATAGCAAATAAATGTATGATATTAACTCATATATGGAATTTGTCAGAAGAACACTCTCTCTTGCAGTCTTAGTGCTGTCTGCTGCTTTATATTTGGCCAAATTATCTGCAAGAACAAGAAAAATGCATAACAAAGCAACAGAAGTGACCTAGAAATAGAAGAAATATTGCCAATAACTATTTTGGAAAGTGTTTTATCATGCGCTCCTTCTTTAAATATAGGGCTCTTCTCTGTTACACACAGGCACGCACCTCCCCACCACCTTTTCTGTTTTGCATATCTTCCTCCCCATCCCGCCTACAAAATGATGCTCCCTCGATTCTCAGCACAACTCTCTCTATCTCTCTAACTTCAACGTGAATCTCCTGGGTGCTTCCACTGTTGCAGAGCAGGAAGGAGTGCTTTGTTTTTTTCAGAGTGCACCAGTTCCAGTGTGGCTCCATGTACACAGCATAAATTCTGATTTAATTCCCAATAAGCCTCAGCGGTGCACTTTTGTTTTCAAAGCTGTTGCAGTGACAGTTCACAGGTACTTTTGGGAATATCGTTAGGAGGCAAAGATTAGATTATTCTCAGTTTTGTAGTTTCTTAAAAATCCTTGCTTATGTAGTGCGTTGCCTTCATAACAATATCTTAAGATGCAAAGCTGTGGGAATATAGATATTTCTCTCTAGAGATTTATTAAGCAAAGTTATGACTCACTAAAATTCAAAGGTTTATGCAAGTGCACGGTGATATACACCAGACCATAACTTAAATTAAAACAAACCTGGAACACTGCAAATGGATCTGTATCCAAAACCCAACTATGCTCAGGTGTTCCAAAAATACAGACTGAGATTTTTAAATCATCTATAAATGAGGTCATGCACTCCCAAGTTGTATATTAAAACACTACTAACATCCAGTGTTTATCATGCACAAGTATAAAACACTCAATTCAATACAGTCTCTAGTTTTGTACTATTGCTCAGACTGTTGTGACATTTATTTTTCTTACTGGTTGCACCTGCAGCTTTCATACCGTTTATTACATTTATAGAAGAACAAACCTGCAGTACACTTGTACGTATATTACAAGCATAACTCACAGAGCACAAAGCTAAAAGTGCTGCAAAATTGCAGTTTGCTTTTCCACAGTGTCTCCTGGTACAGAAATTATTCCACCTTGACTCAAACAGACTCACACGAACACACACACAAATATATATGGGAACTAACTGCTGATTCGCTTTATGTTTTTCAACCTCATTAACACTTAATAACTCCTGTGGTGTAACCCAGCCATGGACAGACTCATAGTGTCATCAGGTATTTTCACAAAACTTAAAAATATGGAAAAGCAGTCTGGATGCTCGCAATCTTACTGACCTAAGACCAAACCCATGAATGCACTTAATTATATTCACTTTTAAGCAAACCTTCTTTGGTTCATAATGACACATTTTTTGTGGAAGAATTTCTTTTATTGATAATACTGAGGAGCACCCAGGGTTGTTCTTGGGTACAATACTGGGCAAACCTACCCAGCTTTAAAAAAAAAGCAATGATCAAATCCTTAGACTAAAGAAATGCACACTGGATAAAGCAATGCTGTATATTTTCTTATGTTCACTAATATCAAAAATGTATTTATAATTGTCAGTTACACCCATCATTAGGGATAAATGGAAAAGTGAGTAAGCTGAGGTGGTAACGTTGCTTCAGCAATTATCAGATAATTGGTTTTTCATCTAAAAAAAAAACAGTGTAGTATGCCAAGTGGTGTTCCCCACGGTGCAATCTCAAGCCCACATTAATTTTATAAAAAGAAACTTTTTTACCTACTTCACAGATACATCCAGAATTTACTGTTTTCATTCTTCAGAAATGGGAAAATAGCTACAATGTTTTTTTAATGTATAGAACATTGTTTAAGACTTGTGTTGTGGCTCATCTAGAAAATGTAGCTGAAATACAGAGACTTTGCAAAAGATTTAGAGACTGTAAAAAACATATTCTGCCAGTCCAGAAAATAAAAAGTAAATACATGTCCTCTTTCACTACCACCATGAGGTCTTCCTATTTTCCTCTTGCTGCAGCTCTACATTCAACATCCTTTGTCCAGTATATTCTCTATCCCTCCCCTGCACATGTCCAAACCATCTCACCCTTACCACCCAAGCTGTCCCTCTGATGTACTCATTTCTAATCCTGTCCTCTCCTGGACAACCCAAAAAATCTTCGCATCTTCAAATCTCCCTACCCGTTTTCTTTTAGTGCCACCATCTCCAAACCATACGTCATAGCAGGTCTCATTGCTATCTCCTAAACCTTCCCTTTTAGTTTTAATGCTTTCTGTAGCATGTTGGGACAACCCTGGGTACTCCTCAGTATTATCAGTGACACAAAGTCTTCCATAGGTAATGCTTCAACCACCTACAGTGGATATATTCATGTTAATTATGAACCTAAAAAGTTGTGTATGAGGGTGACAATGATTAAGTGCACCGTGTGTTCATGCAGCAAAAAGTCAACTCTTGCCTGAGGGCAGAAATGTGTTCTTCTTTGACACCAGATTGTTTGATACTGCTATTCCAAGGACCATGCTCCAGTTGTAGACAGCAATACATAAGTGAAAACAGTATTCATCCAAGCCAGCAGAAAGCCAGAGTGAAGACAAAGAAAGAAAAAGTAGGAAGAAACAGGAAGACAGACAAGCAGGAGTTGATGAAGTAATGGCAAAAAACATAGAAGAGACAGATATGAAAATATGAGCTGTAAAACCTGACAGTGTCATGAGACTAGGAAAGAAAGAAGGCAGAAAACTAGAGCTCTTTCTAGGCCAGGGTCATATAACTATTGGGAATGAAGTTGTATTTTCTGTGCTTACACCCTATGTAGGCCATTCAACTTTCCTGAAAAACAGTCATACATCACCGTGGTTCCCCGGGCAAACGGAGATGGGGGAAAAACAAAACAGAATGGGGCCAGTTTTTACACGTTTATCACATTTCATTATTTATCAGTTATTGGCTTTTGACTGCTGTCATCACCTCTACTCCCTCTCCACATCCATGTACTCTAACACCGCTGAAACGATCTGACCTCTGTCAAAGAAACTTTTACTTGTAAAAAAAAAATAAAAATTTAGCCTAGCCA
Source organism: Hemichromis elongatus (assembly GCA_015108515.1). Lineage (NCBI taxonomy): Eukaryota > Metazoa > Chordata > Actinopteri > Cichliformes > Cichlidae > Hemichromis > Hemichromis elongatus. The sequence continues at coordinate 95,441 of VUQR01035533.1, forward strand.
AAACAAGTGAGCGGAAACTTCAAAGCTTCCCTTCAGTGAAGTTGGATGTAGGCCTTGGGATGTCCTCAATTATAAGGAGGGCGAGATAAGTCTATAATTAGGTCTGAGGGAGGGGTGGATCAAGGACATGATGCACAGAGGGATGAATGACAATTGCAATCAGCTGAGAACCATTATCATCATCATCATCATCAGACCCACTTCTGATCAGCTAATTTAACAGCTGGGCCAAGTATGAATCTGCAAACAGAAATCACACTATGTGACACTGAAGTTAAAATAAAGAGTGAAATTAAAAAGCATCCAAAAAAGAAATGCGAAAGTGGTCATTGGGAGATGTCAAACTGAGTTTTGCTAAAATCTAGAGGTTTTCTCATGCTGTTTTGCCGGCTGGAACCTGATGTTTCCAGTTTTGACATTTTCACACGCTAACACAAAGGGTAAAATTATCATCATTACACACCTTGATAACAAGCCCACCAGATATAGTTGCACAGCAACGCTCCAGCAACTTCAAATACAGCTCAGCTCAAACAACACAAAGCACAGTGAACACTGTTCTGAGATCAAACAAAAAGTACCATACCGAAAGTGTCTGGAAAGGCTCCTATCCCTTCCCATGGTTCTTCGGGGCTTTGAGGAAGTGTCTGAGCTCAGTTAAGCAATGCAAATGCCTCCCCTCTGTCTCAGTTAGTCCCCATCTAGTTTTGAACAAACAACTCTCCCGGACAAAGGAGAAAGGAGAGAAAGATGAGAAACGCGAAGGTGTCCTGGATCTCAAAGGTGCCTGCTGCAGGCTCGGAAAGCAGCCAGATGAAGAACGAGAGCAAATGAGAGAGAGGGAGGGAGCAAACTATAAGAGTGGCTGTGGTTTACATCCTTCCACACCTCCAAAACATCCTCAGGCAGCATCATTAGCTCTTCTCCAACTTCATGTTTGAGGGAGCACTCTTTGTGTTTTCCCATCCTTTATCCCCGTCTTCCACAGGCACCAAACGACAGAAGCAAAGGGTCGAGGTCAACACTGGGTTGTGTTCTTGGTCTCGGTTAAAGGATAATCCTCAGCATTGACTTGTCCATCATTCAGTGGTGAGAGGTAGTGAGTGACAAACCTTCTCTTCCCTCAGTGGAGGAAAGAAAGAATGACAAGAACAGAGGAGTAAGTGAGGAGGGAGAGAGGAGAGAAGTGGAGAAGAGTGTGGAGCCCCAGTGGAATTTCATAGGCAGGTCAGCACAATGAAACTGTAATGTGCGTAAGTGAAAATGCAGGAAGTTTGGCAGTTGTGTCTGTGTGATTCATCCCTATTCATTACATGCATGCTAGGTAAAATTTATCCCAACTGGTGCAAAAACTACCAGAGAAGACTGATTCATAAAGCAGAAGATGAAAAAAAAATGGCACTCAAACACAAAAGGACGTGAAAGTCCAATTAATTCACACCTTTGAAGTCTATATATGGATGCAGTGTCAGACAAAGGCTGACACTTCACTATACTCACAAGTTATCAAAACAACGCAGAACCACATGAACAAAAGAGCTAATAGGTACTCCCAGCTTGTCGCTAATTTCAGTTGTCAAGCACTTGCTGACCCCTGGGCTTTACAGCATTTAAGAATTGACACCGGCAAGTGCGCCAGAAACCTAAGAGAGAATTTATTAAAAGAAGTAGGCTGCTTAAAAATAGAACACATCCTTTGGGAGGAGGGGAGGCGAATCAATGATGGGGACAGAGGCAGACTGAGCAGCGTGTGGCCCAGCTGGTCAAGTTTTCGCAAGGCGGACAAAAGAAATAGTTTCATGAGCTGTTAAGCACACCTCAGATCCTCTCACACAGACCTCTCATTATCAGAGGAAGGGTGGGTGGAGTGATCTCACAATCGTGTGTAAACGCATGTGCATGGGTGTGTGAGGGCTGTCGTAGTAAGTGACAGTGATTGAGGGACACAGACCAGCAGATTGGGTGGCAGAAGGAGAGCATACAGTTGATTCTCCACGCTCAAAACAACGACACTGGCACCAGGCTCATGACGGAGCACACTAACAATCGTATATCTCACTATCGGGCATGTTAAGTCCTCAGTCAGCGGCTTGGATTCCTAGTACAGCTTTTTTAGATCACTGCGATTAGGAGTTATAGCACAATCAGTATACTTAATGAGACAATAAAAGGCACTCAGCATCAGCAAATTCAGACTAGGGTAACAGCTCTAAATAGCTACGTCATGCTGCCAAGTTAACTGTGTTTCCCTTTTATTGCATGTAACTAATTAGCACCAAAATGCTTCTGAAGTTGATAAGAAAGGTCACAAGCAAATAGCTGAAATTATGACATTTTATTATAAGGGAACCATGCTCTACATTTTGTGGACCTTGTTCTACTCTTAAGATTTTTCCCTCAAAACGAGGAATGTAAACCTCATGGACTCAATAAAAGATGCTCACTGGAAAGTCAAGAAATAACTACAGTGAGAGGGTGTTTTGTTTTGTTTTTCCTTTGGTGAACCATGAAAGTCTGAGCAAAATTAGCTAAGAATAGATTGCATTCATATTACAAATTTCTTTGTCCACAGAAACTGTTTACACCAACCAACACAACCCCTGAGGCACAGCTCCTGGAAACCCAACTCCAATCTGCTCCCACCACAGGCAAACTACACCAAAGATTCAGCGGAAATATAAAGACCTGTCTTCTAAATGTTGAATATAAAGTTTATTTTTAGCCTTTCTTGAGACTACAAACTCAAAAACACCCTTTCAAATCTGCACAGCCGAGGGTTTTATTGGCATGTAGGCAACATAACAGGCAGACACAGAGACAAAAGCATGGAACGTAGCACATATACATCAAATCCTGTCAAGGTTACAGCATGCCTGATTCAGCACAAGAGTATGGAATTATGGGTAAATAAAGGTAGAGTTGATTTTTTTAAAGACAGACTCAGACAATTATTGGTAGAGTTAGTGTCACTAGCTCACTAGCTGAAAGTGAGAAAAACAGCTCAACAGTCCTCAGTCCTCTATGGGTGCAGCTAATGCATAATTGATGGCTCTCCTGTGGACAACAAAACCATTTGTTTTTCCCAGGCAGCTTTCTAAGGATGCAAATGAGCCATCAGTGCTGTGAGACAGACATCTGTGTTCAAATGAAACTGAGACGGTTGGACAGCAGCTTTGTTTTTAGCTGCAGGTAGAACAGATAAGTCACCCCCCAAAAAAAAACAGGCACAGGGAAAACTCATCACTAATTGATTTTAACAAGTCGGCTGTCATAGAGTGCTTTAACAGCAGTGCAATTTCCTTGATGACCAATCAGAAATGACCACACGCGACAGACGCCAAGGAAGGCAAACTTGACGACCAGTTACATGCTGCAAACGCTCTGAAAATTAATCGTGTCAAATTGTCTGGTACTCACCTGAGACAGCAGCTCATAATGTCTCCCAGTATGGAACTTCAAAGCCACGCCTGTGTGCATGGAGACTGAGCATCTGCATGTTTCACTGTGTGTTACTATGTGTGCAAAATCTCATCCACCGGCAGCAAACTGGCTTTAGCAGCTAAGAGCTGTATGCAGAGGAGGGAATAAAGAGCATCCAGTAATGTGATCCACACAAAAAAACTGGTGCGTGTATCAAAGAGTGCATCACAGCTGACAGGGAGATGTGGGAAAGAGAGAGACCAAGCGAGGAAAAAAAAAAAACAGAGTGAGAGTGAAGTGAGCAAAAAAGACAGAGAGAGCGGAAATGCAAGCGTGTGCAGCAGTGTTGTGTTTTGGGTTTTGATTTTCCCATGATTGCTGAGGAGGAAGAAATGCAATAGTCGGCGGTCAACTTTTAATCATACGCTTTTTGCATACTGTACCTGAGAGGAG
>VUQR01035533.1:123514-137440 GCA_015108515.1 Hemichromis elongatus
GAAAGAACAAAAAAAAAAAAAAAAAAAAGAAAAAAAAAAAAAAAAAAAAAAAAAAAAAAAAATCAGAACTCGAAAGGACAGCAGGTTGGTAAAATTTTTAAATGCAGCCAAACGGCATCTGCAGCGAGCTCTCAAAGGCGCTTTGTGGACACCTTCAGTTCCTGCGCATTTGTCACTTTATCTGTCAGACCCCCGATTCGATCGTCTGCCCCGTACACCCTCAGGTCAGGGATCTCCTTCACCAGAGCCTCATTCCCACGAGCGTGGTCCCTAGTAAACAGAGGCACCAAGTTATTCCATTAGCCACGACTTGACTAAGATGGTTTGCAGTGTTGTTACCTGATACCAAATGCTCCTCTTACCAGTGATGGTGTGTGGTGAGAACAGCTATCAAGGAGACGCCTTCTCGTTTTACTATTTCTAGCAGCTGTAGGGGAAAAAAAATGATCCAGTCACTTTTACAGCAAAACAGCCAAACAGTCCTTGGGTGCAGCTTCTTTATCCTACGATTGTTTTAGCTTCCGAACAGTTAATGTTAGGGGAATGTAAAAGGTGCTTTAAATGATGAGGAAAGCAAATATTTATTGCAGCCCTAAAATTCTTCTTCCTCTTTTGTTGACTTCATAGTTAAACTAATTCACTTCCCCTTCCTCTGCCCCTTGCAGAATCACACCTCTGTCTGCCTCTCATTCACACACTTGTATTCTGTCTTTCTTCACTCTCACTATAAATCACAGTGTCTTCTCCAAACATGATAGTCCACAGAGACTCCTGCCTGACCTAATCTGTCAGCCTGACCATCATCATAGTAAATACACCTCACCACCATCTCCCTGTCCTCACACAGGTCCTGCATCATCCTACTTCTCTGTCACTTCTCACTTCCTCATACTGACTTCCAGAGTTTGTCTCTTTGCACCCTATCATGCTTTCTCTGGTGACACAGTGCATTTCCTTCTGACCTCTGTAATTCTCCATAAACACTCTCAAAGAAAATATCTGTAGTGCACTTTCTCCATACCATCTATGAATATTGCTTTTTTTAAACTCCCTTTTCTACTTTATTTTTAACAAACCAGTTTTCGATTTTTCACTGAATCAGTTTTTAAACTGTTTTCTTGTTTTGTAACTTACTCAAACACAGATTATCAGAAAAATAAGTTTAAGTCTTTTCTGAAATATTACGCCATTTTTAAATCACAGACACGGTAATGCCTCTCACCCGGTGTGGCACAGCAGGGTCCACCGCTATCGCCTGTTTGCTCTGCTCCTCTATCACCAGGTACATGTAGTTGTCTTCCAGGATGGAGATCACCTTTACCTTCATGGTACCCTCTCACGCATGCGCACCACAGTCAGCGACGCTTCAAGAAGAGGTTTGATTAGTCAACATATGTATCATGTACTGACGCACCTGTCTTCTGCATATTAAATACTTTGTCAAGCATAAACAGCTAGTCGATATAAGCATGCTAGCCGGTGTAAGCTGCACCAGCCTTCAAACTACCACGGTGTCATGTTGCCGAGTACTTTCTCCAGATGTCACATGACGCTAAAATCTAAAAATAGTTAGAAAAACCAGAGAAGAGCTACCTCTCTTTAACTGTATCCGATCGGATCGTTTATTGCAGCTGGACTGTGCTCATCCTCTTCAAATTATTAACTCACATTTCTGTCAGACGAGGAAGTTATCGCGACATCGTGGAATAAAAGGGTCAAACCCAAGACCTTTTAATCGAGCTGGAAACATTCAACCGCCTTTAAATTTGTTACAAATACATATGTATGTGTGTGTCATAGGGGTATATTTATCAGTATTTTTTCTTAATTTATGATTCTCTGCCCCTGGCAAGGTACAAGCCTTTGTTAAAAATAAAAACCAGTTAAATTAATAACAATTCATTAAATAAAAAAATCAAATAATTATTCACAATTTTACAATGTTAAATATAATTATTTTATAATAGTATTTAACTACTAGTAACACATAAATAGGATTTTTTTTAGATATTATCTGACACCTTTAAAGATGGCTACTCAATATTTTGCCAAGGGCTTATAAAGAAGCAGCTACTAAACAATGGAAAAAGTATGGGGCATAATATCAGCCTTGTACAGTTTAATTTCCAACTTACAATGTTCTTTAGTAGCTGCCATCAAATCTAAATGGGAACAGGACCTTAAGTTTCATACCACGGATGAACGGTGGGACTCTATCCTTGGCCAAGTTCACAATATATCAATGTGCTCGACACACAATCATTCAATTTAAGAAGGCACTGATCCAGGTACATTACTTCATATGTACTGGTTGGCAACTTTTGGAACTCTGTTTTCCACACAATGTATTTAGTCCTGCGGCATCAAATTAAACCAGAGCCACTGCGGCCCAGAACCTGAAGTTGCCCAACTCCAGACTCAGAGCACTAAACTTTTAATTACAAACTAATTTACTTAAGTGGAAAGACTCTTCTCCCACCTCGCATGTGCAATAGGTAAAAGAAATAATATCCTGTATGGATTTAGAAAAAAATTAGATATACAGTGCATGGGTCAAAAAGACTAATTTTATAAACTGTGGTCCCCTTTTCTCGACTTCTTTGAAAGGCCCACGACTATTGTTTCTGAGTAGGCCACAGAAAAAATATGGCTACAAACCCATAATCTGCCTACATATTTGTTTTTTTTCCATATTAGGACTGTGTGCTCCAAATCACTCACCTACTAAATGAAACAAAATAATAATGATTTAAAAAAAATGGTACTTTGCCTGCTTCTTCATACTTTCATCATCTTTAGACACGAGAGAAGCTTACTTCCATGGTTTGCTAATAGACAAGATGTAGCAATAATAACCCAAAGCATCCTACAAAATATGCCAGGAAAATTTAGATAACACAAATGAAAACATTCTCCAAAGTCTTACTTCTCCTATTAATGTAATAACCCAGTAATATGAGATGTATATGAGACTATAACAGTCTCAGCGGCCTTAGTCTGCATCAGGAGTCTCTTTTACTTATGACACAATTTAAATGCAAACTTTGGTGTGAACCTAGAGAAACAAATGTGCTTTATTGCTTTTTACAAATTGCTTTATGCAATGGTCCTGGAATTATTTTACATTACAAGCAAAACATAATTTGGAGTTTCTAACAATGCTGACACAACTGGTAGACGAGGCTGAGCTCACAGATCACTTTGATCACTCATATGTAAAAGCAGCTGTGCTGTATTTTGCACATAAACAACCAAACTAGCATCTTTTAAGCAAGCATGAAAATAAATGACACGAAGAAACATTGATACAAATCTTTGCAGGTGAAGAAATTTTTACCTATTATAAAACCAAATCACAGAAAGTGTCCACGTATGCCAACATTTGTTACTCAAGTGGCCCCTGTCTTATTAAATGTTTAAACGCTGAGTGAAACACTTGTTTGAACATCAACATATTAAAACATAAGACCAAATAACTTTTCTGATACATTTACAGAATAACTACATTTTTCTAAATTTAAATCATTCAAATAATGACCATTTATTCCTTAAAACTGCCAACCAAAAAAAACACAAGTATATCTGAAAGAAAGACTTAATGATTTCTAGTCTAATATGGTATGCTGAACACTGTGATAGAAAAAAATGGACCTTGAGTTAAAGTCAATGCAATGGATGTGCCGTTCTTCAGTTGGTTTAGAGATTAGTTGCAGGTATTTCTTTTAGTATATAACTGACAGCTTGCAGTGTTGTAAGCAGTTGAAATGCCCACTCCGGTGCACAGGGCTTTACTCTTTGGGCACTCGGAATTTATCTTTTTCCTTCCGAAGACTTCTCATGGTCTCGATAGGGTCTGTCTGCTTCACATGCTCTTGAACGGACGGCTCTCTAAATTACACATTGGGGGGAAAAAAACAAATGTAGTCAGGCAGCACTATCACTGTAGGTAGCGCAAAACAAACTAATCTTCTGTAATTACTGGTACAGTGATGTGAAAAAGAAAGAATTCACAGGACTTACTAAGTAAGTACACCCCAGGGTCAGTAGCTTGCATATCCAGCTCTAGCAGCAATAACTTCCTGTATGACCCTCAGTCTCTCACATAGTTGCAGAGGAATTTTGACCTACTCTTCTCTACATGGCGTTGATTCACTTCATTGAGGGCTGTGGGCATTTGTTTTTGCACCACACTCTTAAAGTCCCACCACAGCATTTTAATCAGGATTAAGGTCTGGACTTTGACTGGGCCACTGCAACACCTCCATTCTTTTTGTTTTGAGCAATGCTGTTATAGATTTACTGCTGTTGTATGATCCAACTTGGGCCAAAATTAAACTTCCACACAGATAACCTCACATCCGATTCTAGAATACTTTGGACCACAAGATGTCCAAGGTCGTGTGGATCACAACAAGCCCAAAGATCACCCCTATAACACCATGCTTGACAGGTGGAGGTGTTTATGTTATATGCTGTGTTTAGCACTGCACATTATGGCCACACATCTCCACTCTGGCGTCGTCTGTCCAAAGGACATTATTCCAGAAGTCTTGTGGCTTGTTCAGATCCAACTTTGCAAAATCTAAGCCATGCTGCCTTGTTGTTGTTTTTTTAGAGAGGAGAAACTTTCTCCTGGCGACCCTTCCAAACCAGCTACATTTGTTCAGTATTTTTCTAACTGTAATGTCAAAAACTTTTATATATAACATGCTAAATTATGCCTGTCAAGCTTGAGATGGAGCTCTTGTTTTTTTTTTGCACTTACTCTGAGCATTCCAGTCTGACTGTTAGAAGAGTGTGCCGGGTCATCGACTCCTGGAAAGACTTATATTAATTTCCTTTTATTAACACACGCCTAAATACGCCAGACCACCAAAACGTCAGCTTTTATAGAGGAGTTCCCACTCACTGATCATCAGTTAATCAACTCTATGTGATTAGCAGCATCTGGCTACTACTTACTCTCTCAATTCCTATAGAAGTAGTACGGCTGTACTTTTTACAGGACTGCATTAAGTCCTGTGAAAACCCTTTTTCACATCGCTGTTTTTAATTAAGTTTTACATACTTTACTCTCATAAAGGGGTTAAATGTGAATTCATCTGCCAGAGTGGACGGAATAGTTGGTTCTCCGTTGCTGCACTTCTCCTGCAGACAGATAAACACACAAAAAAATGTAAAGTTGTTTTAATTCATTAAGGATAATCTGACTTGAAGTGGTTACTGTATGAATCACTTACCTTTGCCCAGGCTAACTTCTTCTGAATTACTTCATTGTGCGGTTCCACATGACGTGCAAATTTCAGATTGTTGACGGTGTACTCATGACCACAGTAGACATGCTTGAACACAAACACTAAAGTTAGTCATGCAACTTAAACGTACAACAAAATTAACTCATCAACTACTGACGAATTTAAGTTTTTCCTTTTCCATCCTAAAAATCTGTAAAAATAACGCCCATCTTTGCAGTTACCGTTTCAGGAGGAAGGCGCCCCAGAATTTCTATCAAGGCTTTGTACATCTGCTCTGCTGTTCCCTCGAAGAATTTTCCACAGCCAGCCACAAACAGAGTATCCCCTGCATGGGAAAAACGGGAGTCCTCAGGGCATTAAAGGTCACACAAAACATTTCTTTATTTACACTCGCAGTTTATCTTATATACATGTTTAACTTAAGTAACCCCACCTGTAAAGACAGCTGGTGGTTCAGTGCTGTTTTCTTTGGTCACGTAGTAACAGATGTGACCAGTCGTGTGACAAGGAGTAGAAAGGCATTTAACATTGAGTGACCCAACCTGAGGAGAGAAAAAACATCAGTGAGCAATCGTTCATGTGACGCTTATGGTTGGACCACAGAGCAGAGTCTGATCGTCTCACTTTGAAAGTGTTGGAATGCGAAACTTTCTTTGTAATGGCATCAACTCGGTCATCCCCTCCATAGACCTTCAGCCCCGGCATTAGTTTCAACATCTTCTCATTTCCACCAGCATGATCCCTAAAACAGAAAATGAGTGTGTTGGTATTTACTCTTTTGTCCAATACAGGTTTAGCTTCATGTGGGTTCATAGCATAAGAAAACAATGCAAACGTTTGTCTATACAGCGTGCATTTAGTGGGCAGTAGCATTTCAATCCAGCAAATGGTATTCTCAGGAAAACAATCAAGACAATTTCCCAATTTCTGGGAAATGTAATAACAGGAAATTATGGGTGTGGGGGGCACTAGCATGTTCTGCACCACCTTTTCCTAGAGGCACTTTGTTAGACTGGAGGATGCTGCTGATCTACATCAGCATAACAAAATTAAAGGAAAGCACATCAAAGCAAACAAAAACACTTGACTCCTACTGGGTGAGGAACTGGTAGAGAAATATATAAGCCTACCTTGTCCTAATACAGACCTTACATATTTCGAGTGAGACTGAGTTTCCTACCTTACACTATAATTAATTGCTTGTTTATTATACTAGGTAGGCTACTTTGCACTCACAGCCTTCCACGATCAGAGTGGACCTAATACTTTGTTCACACAGCATGTTATAAAATAAGCAGCAGCTTACCAGTGGTGATGGGTGGTTAGAACTGTGGTGAGTTTTACACCATGCTTTCGGACAGCTTCAACAACCTGTTGAAAGCACAAAGAAATGCTGAGTGCAGCTGTGCCAATATGACTATTCAGTTTATCAATAAATATCCAACAACAATTAGTTACTAAAGGTTACTAAAGGTCTTAATCAAGAATAGGAGAGAAAAAGGTGTTTGTTGCAGCTTTTTATATATATATGAGAATCCACAGATTTTGGCCCTACTACCAATTTATGTTGTCCTTAGATTTTGGAGTTGCTGAAAACAACAAATTGGATGCATTTGACTTTCTCCAATTTGTACTTCTTTGTCACCAGCTAGTTTTAAATATAGTAATGACCAAATACTTGATATTCTTGCATTAATATTACAAATACCTTTGACTTGACAGTAGACTTTCCTATTAGGCATTCTGTAAATAGTTGAAAGGAGGTCGGTCTTCTTCCAAACTAAGAACTACTGTGTAGTTAGAAAGTCATGTGTGTCCTTCACTACATATCATTATGCTGCCCAAACAATAAACAACGCACATCGCATCAAATTTCATACTCTGTATTCTCTGAATAAAAAGGTTGGATGCATTTTCCTGCAACATCTACAGTTTTCTATCCAGTATATAACTTTTCCTCACATACACACTAACCTCAAACTGACAAAAGGTACTTTCTGCAAACTGTCCTGAAAGTAGACACCTCCCCCGACAAAAAGAATAAAATAAAAATAACAAAAAAACAATCACGCTTGGGTAGAGTTACATAGTGTTTTCAATAGTCTAGGGTTATGTTTAAACCTGTATCTAACAACAATAATAATAATGTATTTTTTATTATTCCACAGTATCATCAGCAAAATGCAGAGGGGCTTCTCTCAGAGTGTTATGATGCTGAACACTATATGTATTCTTATTGATGAATGATTATTTTAATCCTTATAAACTGTTCATAATTTGAGCCTTCAGAGTATGGTTCGGGTCAGTGTTGGTATAAATGTTTATACCAGCGTATTAGTGTATTTTCTGAGATTTACAAATCTCGTTTTTCGTGAACAAAAAAAACTAAAAAGATTTATCTTCTATATGAAAGCAGAAGAGAAATTATGATTTATTTATGTTCTACTGAAAGTAAAAATGAAAAGGACCTTAACTTTTGGGGTTTATTATATAGCAATGCCAAACTATTACAACAGTTAAACATCGTCCTTTCATATGTCATAAAAAAAAATCAGTGTAACTGCCGTCAATAACACTATCTATAATAATTCAATAACTTGCTTATTGCAAACTAATGTGTGCATTCAGGGCAGTGGTAGGACCCCGTGCATGTGTGGAACTTGCACAAGTGTTTCCCACACTCACCGAAATGGCAGCTCAGGTATCTTTATAATCTTGCTGAAAGGCAACGATCCTAATACTTCTAATCATTGCACCATCATGCTGACTTATTTCAAATCTCATGTCTGTGTCAAGACACAATCCCCATCTATATAACCTCTTGTGCACTGTTTGGAGATCCCTCCACCTCAAAGACCAGCAGGTACCAGTGTCTGTGGGAACTTGGGCAAATGTAGTGGGAACGCAGACCGTCTACGTGGCAGTGTCAAGGTCCCCCTTGACGTCTGTCACCTCTGTCCCATAAAAAAGAAGGAAAAAAAACCCCACATAGGCATGACTTGCACACATTCGAGATTCCCTAAAACCAAAATTTTCTTTGATTTAACCCACACTGGTAGATCTAAAAATCATATTTCATCCCAAAAATTTGTATCACCTGTACAACAGTATAAGATTTTGGATCATTTTAGGTATATTTATAAAGTCAGTCAGGAACACAAAAACAAAACAAAAAAACTTTCTAAACTACTTCAAACACTACCTCTCATTTAAATGGAGCAACTACGGTACTTTGTCTAGTAAATACTTAATTTAGCTTGGTTATTTCTCAAATACACGCTAACCTCAGGTGAACTGGCAGCAAGTACAATGCACCTTGAATGAACTGCAAACTGTCCTGAAACCAGACAATTCCCTCAGATATCATATTACATAATAATAATAATAATAATAATAATAATAATAATAAATACTTTCAGGCTAAAAAGAAAAAAAAGAAAACTGCATTGATGGTATTTTTACTGCTGCAAATATTTAAAAAGGACACAATTTTGACCTGAATAGCATGTAAAAGTTAACACAATCACTTGTAGGTAGACTTTCTACATTGCTGTGAAAGTTATGTCAACTGGTTTATATTACATTACTTAATATAATACGGTGACTGAACAGACCTTTATTGGCTCCACGGGGTCTACAACAGCTGCTTCTCTGGAGTCCACATCGATCAGTAGGTACATGTAGTTGTCAGACAGCGCAGGGAGCAGTTCAATCTTCATGTTTGCTTGCTTCGTCAGATTAGATTTCCTGACCACGCTGTGAAGGAGGGCGGCTGCCTGGGCCTTGACTTCTACCGGAGCTTCATAAGGGGGATAAAGTCAATATTTAACAATGAGCCACATCAAACAGAAATCAGGACACTTTAACTTCCAGTCTGCTGTAATACATTCACATAGTCCTGGCCTTATATTCGTTTCGTGCCACAAAAGCAAAAAACTTAAGACACACCTCACCGCCCCGCTGGACAAGTGAACGCTGCATGTTAACACGCCTCGCTGTTATATTTTTTGTGGGCACACTAATTAATTACACCGATATGACTGTCATAGAAGAGGTTATATAAGAGGAAGTAGAATTGAGCTCAGACAGGCCGGCTGTGCTCATGTGACAGCTCTCCCCATCTTAAGACGACAAAACATAAGCATACGAACAACCGCCACCTACCTACCCACCTATCTAACAGCAGCGAAACGAGCGAAAAACACGCTAGACCTTCGCAGGCTGAAAATTAGAGAAAACTGTGTGACGTACCGAATTTAAAGGCTGTCGCAGCTCCTATTAGAGTGCAGGCACTCCCTACTAGTGACTTGAATAACATAACAACAGTAGCTACAGTCTTATCACGTTTGTGTAAACCAGAAAAGTTTGGTTTTGGTTTAGTTCCGCCTCCGCCTCCGCTCCCTTTGACCTTTGCCCTCCAAGGCTCCGCCAATCAAGTCTCGGGTAGATAGATCGGTAATGATCTGTTGAAATACGTGACTGTTTTACTTGTTTACGTAATTCTGCGCAAGAGCAGTTTACTAAAGTTAGTAAGTGCTTTTGTTGTTACATTTTAGTATCGCTAATTGTCTCAAATAAGATCGCATTGATTCGGCTTTTGTGCTCTGCGCGTGTCCCTTCAGGCTCGCCGTAGGTTGATATTCCGGAGCGGTCAAACGGTATCGGTCAAAGTTTAGTTAAACTCGTGCTGACTGCTTCAAGGTAGCCGAAACCACGCAAGGTTCTCCACGATGACTGCACGGAATATTTCTCGGTTCTGGGAATGGGGGAGGAAAATTATTTGCGTTGGGAGAAACTATGCTGACCATGCCAAAGAGCTGAAAAACGCGATTCCCAACGAGCCCGTCTTGTTTCTGAAGCCTCCTACAGCATATGTCAGAGAAGGCTCGCCTATCTTGGTGCCCCTTTACACCAGTAACCTGCACCATGAAGTGGAGCTGGGGGTGGTGATCGGGAAAGGGGGCACGGCCATCCCGCAGTCCGCGGCTATGGAGCATGTTGCGGGTTATGCTCTGTGCTTAGACATGACAGCCCGGGACATCCAGGACGAGTGCAAGTCCAAAGGTCTGCCATGGACCATGGCCAAGGCTTTCAACACTTCCTGTCCGGTCAGCGAGTTTATCCCCAAAGAGCGCATCCCTGACCCGGGGAAGGTCAGCCTGTGGCTGAAAGTAAATGATCAGCTGCGACAGAGCGGCTGCACCTCTCAGATGATCTTCTCCGTCCCGTATCTCATCAGCTACATCAGCGACTTCATCACCTTGGAGGAAGGGGATCTCATCCTGACCGGGACCCCTAAAGGAGTCTCCGCCGTGCAGGAGCACGATGAACTGCAGGCTGGGATCGAGGACATTGTTACGATGAACTTTAGAGTAGACAGACAAAACCATTAGCGGGAAAAGAGACTTAACTGAGGCAGAGGAGATAAAGACTCGTGAGAAGAAGGTGCTTCAATCTTTTTTTAAATCTTTGCACATCAGCAGATGGCAGTGCTGTTCCACCGAGACCGTATTTCTGATCAATTCTGGCTGATCACACACTGTCACTATCTTTATCACCAGACTATGAAGTAATTTATAGTATTAAAATTAAACGTGCAATTATGTAAAGTTAAAAAAAAAAGTAAAATGAGCATTAGATCATTACGTTTTTGTAATTTATTATTATTTTTTTAATCATCTGCTCTAAAAATAAAAGGATTTCAGAAACGTAAAGACAGCACCTTGTTTTTTTGGAAACTTGATATTTTCAGAAAACTAAATAAAGTTATTTAAAAACAAAAGCAAGTCCCCCAATAAAAATACTAGTTACTGCAATTTCTGACAGTTTATATCAGTATTCATCTTTTTATAAATGCATTAAAGTTCAAATAGTATTCTCAGTGCAGATCTGAGTTATATATAATCACATATGTTTTCTGTTAATTTGGTTATGTTGAAAAAGTGTCTCTTTATAATCTTGTACACCAGATGTTTAAAGCACACTGAAAATACTTAAAAACAAGTATTTCAAAATTAAAAGTTATAAAGTTGATTTTTTTTCCAAAATAATTAGTGGCATTGCTTTTGTTCCCATTGGGTTATAAAGTGAAATCTAATAATAATAACAGTAAGGTACAGGTAATGTTAAGAAAACATTCCTTACATAATAGTGTAAATGCAAATGTTTGAAAGACTGTGAGGTTTCCAAAAAAATTCCTTATGGTTAATTTAAATATTAAAGTTTTAATATATGTAAGGAATTGTTAAAATTGAGAGAAGCCTATGTGTTGAAATGGTTTGTCGTCCTCAGGAGAATTCAGTTTGAAAACACCTATTTGATTAGCACGGGTTTACACATTCAACCAATAAGGGAAAAAATCCTTGTGCAGTCCCAGGAGAAGACACAAATCCCTTTGGGGTTGCATCAGGAAAGGAATCTGGAATAAAAAAATATATATCTGCCAAATCAAACATATGGAGCCCCCTGTAAATATGGGATCAGCTGAAAGTAACATCAGCTTTGTCACTGCAGGAGTTTGAAATACAGGTTTCACTACCCAGCTGTTCTTAATTTAGGAACACGGCTGCATTTACCGGCCAGTTCCGTCTGTACTGGAGCTACCTGCTTTCGCCTTCAGAAGTGCCTTAATTCTTCCTGGCGCAGACTCAACAAGGTGCTGGAAACATCCTTAAAGATTTTGGTCCATATTGACATGACAGCATCACGCAGCTGCTGCGGATGTGTTGGCTGCACATCTGTGACGGGAATCTTCTGCTTCACCACATCATAAAGAGGCTCCTTTGGACTGAGATCAGCTGACTGCGGAGGCCATTTGAGCATTTGAACTCACTGTCATGTCACAACCTGAACTGTTAGTACAAGTCAGGATGGATCTGTGCTTTGGGTGTTCAGAGATGCTCTTTGGCATACCTTAGTTGTAACAAGTGGTTATTTGAATTTCTGTTGCCTTCATGTTGGCTTGAAGCAGTCTGGCTATTCTTTTTTATCCAGAGAACAGCCGCTTACTTGGTATTTTCTCTTTTTTGGGTATTTCTCTGTAAACCGTAGAGATGGTTATGCAGGAAAATCCAAGTAGATACCCTGGCAACCACGTCAGAGTCAAAGTCACTTAAAGTCACCTTCTTCTCTATTTTCATGCTCAGTTTGAACTTCAGCAGGCTTCCTTGACCATGTCTACAACCCTAAACGCACCGAGGTGCTGTCATGTAATTGGCTGATTAGATATTTGCATTAACAAGCAGCCTAATAGGTATAACTGACAAAGCGTTCTTAAACCGAGTGTATTTTGCTCCTTATTGAACCAGCTGAGATGTATTTCCGTCTGAATGTTTAATCCGTCACACCTAAACACTGCATTTGATACATTCTTTGATTTGCTTTTAACAATCTGAGGCACATCAAAGAGCACCTCCATTAGCCAAGATTATCAGCTGCACATCCGGTCTAATTTTGACTTCCAGGATGTCAACCTTCACCGTACCCTGATAGTTCTTGGACTTTTAAACTTCTCCTCCAGGTTCAGAGACAATTCTCCCACAGGCTTCTCTGTTTTCAGGATCAATCAAAGCCCTCCATCTGCCCGTCCCAGGCCAATCTGCCGTAACCTGAGTCTGTATACATCATCTTCCCACACCTGTAGGGCATGTTATCTGCAACACTCTTAGTGCCAAGCCCTGGCCTGCAGAGAACTCTGGGGTTATGTATGTCTGTCATTAGAACAGTTATGACAGATTCAATTAGATTCAGGAGCTGGGAAATGTTTCCATGGCCCCCTTTTTCCCTCACCACGGGGTTAGTATGCTGTGTGCTCACAGGTGTTGTCTTTTATGAGGTATGAATCATACTATTCATTGTCCCCGTGTGACTGCAGGTATTAAAGCCTCACAGGTTTTTAACAACGGCTTCAAAGCTGGAGCTCAGCTCTGGTTTAACATTCACCACATAAACCAGCACCGTGTCAACGAGCAAGAGCCTGAGAAGGCATTTTTGACGCTTTGAGCAGGGATTACACGAGGACCACAGTCTTTCAATTCAGCACACAAACAGTGACATCACTCGTGAAGTCAACCCAGGTGGTGACATAGTCTTATGAACAGAGTTGTTCAGAGTACATTTTCAGAGTGCTGCTGGTGTGCATTTAGTATCTGAGAATTGCTGTGCGCTGGTGTGGTGATTAGCACTATGGGCTCACAGTGAGGTTACTGGTCTGCTCGGAGTTTGCATGTTCTGTGTGGGTTCTTTCCAGGTACTTCAGCTTCCAACGGCAGTCCAAAGATGTGCAAATTAGGTCAACCGGTGGTTCAAATTGGCAATAGGTGTGATTGTGAATGGCTGTCTGTCTCTTTGTGATAGCCCTGTGATAGATTAGTGACCTGTGTGCAGGTGTACCCTGCCTCTCACCCTATTACAGCTCCACCCCAAACATGACTTTGAAATGGGTAAAAAAAAAATGGATTGACAGAAATGTTATGTACAGTCCCTTGAAGGGTTTTACGAGAAGAAAAACAAGGGAGAACGGTAACACTGAACTATCCAATAGACTGCAATTTGTTCATGTAAATGGAGAATCCTCTCAATACACTAAGGTCACATACGGTGTTCCACAGGGTTCAGTGCTAGGACCAATTCTGTTTACATTATACATGCTTCCCTTAGGCAGTATCATCAG